>PVLD010022311.1:0-29562 GCA_004027595.1 Dinomys branickii | reverse complement strand
AAAAAAAAAAAAAAAATCCTAGCCCAATAGCAAGAATTTTAAATTTTTTTTAATTTTGCCACAAACAGAAGGAGAGTAATTTTTTGGAGTCATATAATAAGATCCACCTACCCATTTAAATTGTGTTTTAACAACATGGAAAACTGCAGTAATTATTTTAAATGAAGAAAGCGGGATATCTAGTTTTTTGTGTTTTAACAGTGTAATCAAGGGAAAATGCAAAGGAAATATTACAGCTTCAAGCATATTTTTTTTAAATTTCCTTGTCCTCTAGTTTTCAAGCTGGAAAATAAACATGAATTTCCTTAATATATTAATTGACCTCAGCTTTTCATTAAATGTTATAGTCTGTAACATGTGTTCCTTTTACTCTACTTTATTCTAAATTGTACTAATTCTAATCGTTGTTTTACTTTGACGCCTCAGCTATGTTATTTAGATGATTCAAGACCTCTGTTCTTTATCTTGAATTCTTATTTTCTAATCGATGAATGCTTGTCTAAATTTAGTGCTAAAGTTAACATATATCTTTTCTCTTTTCATATTACTTTACCAATCAATTCTCTGCTTTTAGCAGTTATTGGCTCTTTCTACTGATCTCTGCTGAGAGTTTGATATTTTCAGCCACTTTATACTGTGCTTTGAAGTTACTGGTTTCCAAGCTGTGAATTCTCTGTGCCTATGCAGAAAGAAGTGATTTGTTTCTTGAATGACATGACAGTGTTCGATATGCTGTTAGAATGATCAATTCCGCATTAGAATGATCCCTTCATGACATGGGCTGCCTTAGCTGAATAAAAGTATGCATTAAAAATATATGACTGATTAAACCATAAAATGTCTGAAACAGTCAGTTAAATCCTGCTGAGTCTCAATTACTATACTACATTATGTCAATATTTAACATCAAGAGATGTCACATAAAAAATATGTGCTTTCCTCAGAGAAGACTTTATAATAAAATGCATAGCAGGAAACTATATCTATATGTATTGCAGCATTTGAAACTATGTATGTCAAACTAACGATATAAGTGCTTAATTCTTGGTGTTTGAAGACTAATATCTAATGAAGAATACGGTATTATCTAATGGGATATGCAGAAAGCCTAGCATTTGTTAGGCTGGTTACCGAGTTCTCGTTTCCTTTAGCATAACTGAAGTCTTCACAACTACACTTCCTTTCAACCCTGCTTACTGTTCATAGATCCATAAAAAGAATAATATATTAGGGACAGAGACAAAGAATTGAACATCTCTTTAAAAACATGGAAAAGAAACCACAGTGAGGCAAAAATACAGCTAGTCCTAATGCTATTAACGTCTCTCTTTTTGAAAATGTAAAACATGGATCCGTACTATCCATATGATCAAGAATAATGCATTTTTTATCCAACATTTTCAAACCCTGGAGCCCTTACAGAATATGTTAAGGATTGCTGACTCTCTGCACATACACACTCAGAAAATCTTCCTTACAGTTTTTAGAGGTTTGTTCTCTCCTATATGAAGCCCATAGATGTCAAGATAAGGAGAACATTGTCGCCTACTTGTTTTTGGCTAGACACTTTCTATTCACCTTAAAGCACCTTAAAGATAATGTTTTTCTTAATCCTATAAGCGACACACAAGGTAGCCATTAATTTTTTAGACCTAATTTACAGATGAAGAAAGTATAGCGGTGAGATATCACATAAATATGTCAAGAAATCTGTGGTATAAAGTGGCATGGAGGGACTTTGACCTAGAGGATATACATCAAAAGAGGATGCTATCCTGCCTTCTGAGGGAAAAAACAGATTGAAGAGTGTGATGGTAGAGTTTTAGAGTTGAAGAAACACAGAGATTATCTTCTCTAAACTCCTTTTTTATTCCATTGGAAGACATTGAGTTTCATACAATTAAATGATTGGCTGAAGTCCGTATGGGTCATGTTAGACCCAGGGTTCAACTGGGAACATTTATCCAAAATTTGCAACAAAGCTGAGTGAATATTCTTTTTATTGTTTTATAGATAAGAAAAGGGAAGAGCACAGTATTTATGTAGCAGAACTGTAATTCAAACCAGGTAGACTGGTTCACAGAAAACCATTTGATTATTGTAACTCAATAAGGTAGTCCTTTAAAATTTGTTTAGTAGAAACTAAACACATAGTCCTAAAATAGAGAATTTCTAATGCAAAAAGTTGCGGAAATTTTACTTGCAAGAAAGGGCAAAGAAAAAACAATGAAAAAAGAAGGAAAACATAGAAACAAAGCTTTGTACATAAGGGGAAAGAGGGTCAAAGATGGTAGGGAAATAGGAAAACAAATCAATATATATCATGTACAGGTACAAATTCCCTTTGATGAATGCGATCTTTATATAAGAAAATTTACCAAAAAACTTAATTGAAAAATTATATTAATGTTCTCTAATGAAAAGGTAATAGCTGCAGTGTGCTACAATTCACAGAATTGTACATATCAGAATATAAACATATATACACATATGAATTTTGTATCTAGATAAATGCACAAAATTTATATATAAATATATAACATATCATGTATGCACAGAACCATAGAATGCATGCTTATGCAAATACATATTGGCCATACAGAGAAACAATTTGCCTATTTGACTTAAGAAATTCTTTTGTAATTACTGGAATTTAAAATACAATTTGGAATTTATAAATATAAAAGGAACAAAATTACTTTAAAACTTGAAACTCTTCACTGTGTGTTTTAATGATGTAAGAACCCAGATTTTCATTGCTATTTCTAAATCTTTTTTAAGCCTAGGTTGTATTTTTCTTTACAGATTCAATTTTAATAAAGCTAAGTACAAGCGTTGCATTTGGGAACTTTTTATGCGGAAGCACAGGGATTCACATATACTAGACAATGGGAATTTTAAAACTGCTTAATTCACATGCTAACTTAAATTTCTATCTATTTAAATTATTAATTAAAATGTAGATAATCCATTGGCATTTTACACTGAGAGGAATAGTCTCAATGTAATTCTGTCACAGTTGTTACAAAGGAAATGCTATTTATTCAATGGCATAATAAATTTGAAATAGAGAGAGAAATCTTTCATTAAGAATCCTGGAAGAATCTGTCATTCACCACTTGTCATCTGTATTAGCAGCCCAAGCTGAATAGAATTTGATTCTGTGACTCCAGACTTTCTTTTCTCTGCCACTTGAATCATCTATTAGCTTTGGCACCTGATTAACTCGCGAAATTCTCTCTTTGATTAGCTTCCTGGACTTCTTTCATCTTGTCTACAATAAATTTCTGCACTGTGTCCTAAAGGACCAAGTCAAATATTACTTTACCAACTACAGAAATGCCCACTTATGCTGGAAAAAGCTTGGCTTTCCTGTATTTATACTTTGTGGCTCGATCTTCTATAGACACTGGTTTAAGAGTTCCATATTTGGCAAAGAGGGCATGAATGATTACTAGTGAACTTTATATTTCTTTTAATTGCTTTCTGCTTAGTGTATTTAGCATAAAGTATAAATTACCAGTCTCAGTACTGACTATTGCTGTTACCATAACCCACTGAATTTCCATAGAAATTATTTTTAATTTTTTATTTGTTTATTCTAATACTTGGTCATGTATGAGAAAAATATGTTTCCTTTACGTTTAACTTATGAATGGTATGATAATATATTTTGAGTAGAGCATTTTTAGGAAGTTTTTAATACTTTATTTAAAAGCCATGCATCAGTTTATTTTCAATTTAAATAATGATATATGACCCACTTCTTAAGCTATATGCAGCCCACTGTTATTAACTTTTTTCTATAATATGCATTTACTATTTATTCCACACACTATTCAACCTTATTAACAGATAATGGTCTGTAAAATTTAAGTTGTAGTGACATACAAGTTCTTTCTTATTAGTATATCTGTTTGAAGCCTTGCATTAGATTCTAGTGAACTCCATATATCTTTTCTTTTAGTAATAAGGGTTCTTGAAGCATGATCTTCTGCCAAGGGGATAAAATCCAAGAGGAGTAGAACATTTCTCAATTCTTAGTTTGGAGCTAATACATTGTGATGTCTGCCTGTGTTCTATTGCTCAAGGGGAGGCACGTGACCAAGCCACATCAGTGAAGCAGGAAGCACATTCCTCCACAGTTACACCTGGCAACCGAGGAGAAGGAAAAAAGAATAGTCAGCAAATAATGCAGTTTATCAACTTGTGCACAAAATTTTGGTGCAAATAAATATATAGTTAATAATTGCAATCTATATTGACATTTATTTTTCACTAATTCTTAGCTCAATACTACACTTTGTCCAGGTCTGTAATCCAAACTCCGGTGGAAGCTGAGGCTGGAGTATGTCTAGTTGGAGTCCAGCCAGGGAAATTTTGTCAGATCCTATGTCAAAAAGTTTTATAAAGGGCTAGAAATATCATTCAGTAGTACAGTGCTTGGCTAACTGCCCAAAGATCTGCATTCAATTATACCCTCCTCTCCCTGCAAAACTTACACTTGGTGTCTTATAGGATACTAAATTTTAAAAATGTGATGGGTACTGCAGTATGGCTATGGTTACTTCTTCTTTTCAGAACCAAACCGGAAGTATGGTATGGCTTGAGAAATTTTTATAAGGTCACATAACTTGTACATGATCAAACCAAGAAATTTAGGCATAGTACTCATATAGCTTAGATTGAATTAGCTAAAACCTGATGAACCAAAAATTGGTGTAATTGATTCACTAGAGAACTGATCGCCAGGAACATAGAGGAAGGACTGTGAGTGAAGCCAGGGAGAAGAGACAACACAGGAGCTGCTGTGGGCCACTCTAGGCTCAGCATCCCATGCAACCCTCAAGGAGGCTTCCAGAACGTACTTAACAAGTGTTCTACTGTGTTTTATGGACCTAGCTGACTACAAGTTGCTCCTGGGGAAACTGTACCTCTATTACTTCTGGGATGGCCTGCACATCAGCTCACCACACTTTCCCAGAACCAGAAAAATAGAATGAACAGAGAGAGAGAGGAGAGGGAGAGAGAGGGAGAGTGGATACTTGTATTGAGGAAAACTTCATTAGACACAGAATCTGTTCACTACCGTCACAAGTGAATTCAGGGTTGGCCAAGGAAATGAGATATGAGGCACTACCCATAGGTAGTATATGATTTTCCAAAGACACTCCACAGAACAAGTTCAACAAATACAGCTTATGGTTTTAATATCTCTGTTTAATATAGCCAAAAAAGAGCCTTGTGTTTAAATATCTATTTGTAAGATATCTCATTAGCAAGACATTTGAAAATGGCTGTTGTGCATATTTAGCTGATTGTTTTCCTATTATTTACAAAGAACTGTGGTGCAACTCATTAAAATAAATAAATGTACACTGCAGAATAATATAGTTTTAATTTTTGTGGAGAATTTAAATATTTTAAAAGTAAAACTGAGTGGGTTGAGATGTGAAAACAGACATCTAGTTAGCAGTTGTGCCACAGTATTCAATTTTACCTTGACCTTATTTTCATGAATTCTTCCATAATAAATCCATGATTATTATTTTAACAAAAACAAATGGTACTTCTAATGAAATAGTACCAAAGTATATTTGAGGTTTGTATATTGTTAGTAGTATCCCTTTTAACCATACCAAGTTTACACCCACATACTCACATTGAAGTAAAGAGAGATATTTGTTATCGCTTTGTAAGCTGGATGTGGTGGCACATGCCTGTAATCACAGCACTTGGGAGGCTGAGGCTGGGGGATTGTTGGAAGATTGAGGCCAGCCTGGGCTGCAAAGTGAGCTCAAGGCCAGCCTGAACTGCATAGTGAGACTCTGTCTCAAAAAGACCAAGAAAAAACAAAAGAAATCACTTTGTAAATTATACCACAGGAATTCTCATTATCATTATTACTATCTCTCAATCAAGAATACTTTAATTTGTACATATTAGCACTACAAATGTTTTATCAGTTATTAACACAACTAACACCTAGACTTTTTCTTAGATATGAGAGAATGCAATTTCTACAAAAGACCCACGACAAGTTGTGATATACCTGGATGGAAATACTTCCTCTCCACATTCTTTTCTTCAGATTTTCTAGTATTAGGGTACATAATAAGTTTGTCATATTCAGTCTTTGTAGTTCTGCACCATTGCTATTATCCCCATGATACAGGTGAGAACAATGAGACTCAGAGAAGTTAAATAACTTGCTTAGTGTCACAGAGTAATGAGACATGTAGCTGAGATTTGAAGCCAGACTTTTTGAAATTAATGCCTTTAACCACTGGCCCATATAATTTCTGATGCATGGAATTTTAATGGAGCAATAATGAGGTATTTTTACTCTGTACAATTAAAGTATTTCTATGCATAGAACACATATAATATATGCAGTTATAAAATGACAATATGTGTGTATATATCAGAATGATTGATTTACAAATCCTATAGGTAGAAAATATGAGTTTAAGAGCTCTCATGTTTGAAAATTCTCAAATGTCATTAAATGGACTGCATGCATGAAATAATAAAGCTAGAGCTAGAAAATGTGTGGATTCTTCATGGAAGTATTTTGCCTGTGTTGTTAGAGTGGACCTGGAATGTACATAAAGTTAAGGGGTATGTTGAACTATTAATATAGGCTTGGTGAATAATAAGTTTAGAAAATTATGCTGCAGTCATACTATGAAGGCCTTGCGTGCAATTAAATGACCTGACATCAGGTTGAGCACTTCTCAGAGTTGCATAATGACTCAAGTGTTACTTTGATGGTTGTGCTTTGGATAGTGCTACCATTGATTGATGGGAGGAGAAGAATAGGTAAATTTACGGGGAAGAAAAATGGTATGCATACACCTGCAGTACATTTAGATGGAGCAAATAGTTCCATTTAGCCATGCAAGATGGAAGCTTAAGACTTGTTTAAGATGAAAAATACTGATTACCATCAGTATCATTATATAGAGGTAGTTGAGGTAGTGCTGGGGAGTCAGTTTGCTTAGGAATCAAAGTAGACCAAGAAAAGCAGATAAAGAATTGATAGGACACTGGTAAACTTCTAGTGCAGATTATTAAAAGGGATTAGGATGAAGCCTTTGTGTCATCAGGACACTCAGGAGACAAGAATCTTTGGGAAGATCAGGAAGTCCGTGCAATCTCCTTTGTAATGTCATTCACTATAGGAGTTCTGGTTAACAATATGCCTACTGGCTTGTGTCCCCAGATCTTTATTTTTCATTCAAGTTTTTCACTTGAGCTTCATGCTGCTGTATCCTATCCAACTGCTTACTGCACAAAGCCTTTCTAATCTCCAAATGCCCAAAACTCAGTCTTCCTCAATGCTTCCCATCTCCTCATTACACACAAAGAGGAAGGCCTACTTCTTCGTAGGATCTCTATGATCCAATCTGAGTAATATTATTGAGCATCCCTCTCCCAACTGCCTTACCTCCACATCCAATTAATAGCTAGTTCTTATGAATGATGACTATTAAATCATTGGCTCCATTGAATTCAGTGGATAGGTTCAGTGTTGACCTTTGGGGGGAAATTTAATTTGGTTCTGGCCTAGTTTGGTTTGTAACCAGAATCTTGGAGAAAATTGAGTTTGTGAACTGAGGGGCCACTTTAATTCTTATGACACAACTTTGTTTTTCTTTTTTAATCAGTGTATCTATCTATCTATCTATCTATACATATATATATATATACACACATACATATACATATATATGTATGTTCTTTTTTGTGTCTCTGATTCTCACTAGAGTATAAGGACAAAAGGACAAAAACATTATCTTTCTCACAGTTATATTTCTACCACTCGTAGGTGTCAGTACATACTTGTTCCTTGACTTAATAAACCTTAAATTTGAAACATTATGTATTAGTTTCCTATTGCTACTATAAAACTTATCATCAATCTAAGATTAAACTATATAAATTTGTTATGGATCAGTTCTGTAGTTCAGGAATTCAAAATGATCTCAATGGGCTAAAATCAAGGTGCCTACAGAACTATGCCTTCTGGAGGCTCCAAGGGGGAATCCATTTCCTTATCTTACCCATTTTCTAGAGACTGCCCACAAACCTTGGCTCCTTGGCTCTTATATCTTCAAAGTCCACTACACTGGGTTACTTCCATCTCATGCTGTTATCTCTGGATCTCCATGCTTCAAGCACACGTGACAGCATTGAGCCCACCTGGGTAACATAGGGTAGTCTCTCTATCAAAAGTTGGCTGATTAGCAAATCTAATGCTTCTGTAGCCACTCTCCTTCGACATACAACATACCTTATTTTAAAATCTCAGGGATTTTGACGTGCATATGTTGGGGACATTGTTTTGTTTAACCACAAGTGAGTAGAATTTATACCTGCTGGACAGAGAAATGAGGGGAGAACTGAAAGGTAAGTCTGGCTTCATTACCTCAAGCAACTTTATGTTGTGCATCTGTGCGTAACACATTCTACACTAAGTGCTGTGAATATAGTTTTGTTCCATACCATCACTATCTTGAGAATGAGAAAGGATATAGGTAATGTTATTACGAACAAATTTTGTAGGATGATGATCAGTGAAACTTTCATTGCACTGATTGAAGAGTGAATGAGAAATGAAGAGACCTTTTTGACACTAACAGTTTTTCTGTGGAAAACTGTTTGTGTGGAAGTTTAATTATTTTAGACCTCTTCATTATAAACTGACCACTAATGTCAGCTTAGGTCCTAGAAATCTACAATTCTATGGCCAAAGGCTATTACTCAGATTTAATGGAAAGCATTTTTCATACCATTTTACATCCTAACCTCCTCCCCTCTACATTGTTATTTTGTAGCATTAATAGCATGGTCAATCCATTTTCTAAATATGCCAAATTTGGAGCCTTCCCTCATCATGGTCCAAGGTATTGCATAGCCTTATTTAATGTTTACCATTAATCTTCCATATTTCCCATTTCCTTCTTTCTCATTTTTGGTAGAAACAGAGAATAGACTGACCCTAATATCTCTCTCCTATTACTTCACTGTCCTGTTTTTAAAGGAAAGTAAACTCGTATCCCTTTGTATTTTTTTCTTTTGCTGTGTGAATTTAGAGTTGTTATCAACTTTAATATTGCTTTCTATATATAACTTTTATTTACTATATCACATGTGTGATGTGCTGAGGCCCTTCAGTTAACATATTAACTCAAAAGATAATATTTAAATGTTTTTATCACAGACTGTTGTTAATGTTTTGTATAATGAGGATAATTCATGGTATCCACAAAACTGGGGGTTTCTTTACCAGTTTTTACTTACCTCGGAGACTGTCTAGCCTTTGCTAGCAGCCACCTTTGCAGTTGCTTCCCATGTCAGGCACCTGCTAATGTTCTACTGAACCACAAAAGGGAACTGGATATAAAGAAGAGCATATGCTTTTGATGTCTTGGCGCTGTTTCTACCCAGACCCAAGGCAACATTCAGCTTTTTATTTTCCCCAACAGTTTTCCTTCCTTCCTTTCATTCATCCTTCTAGCCACAACCTAGCTACTAACTTCTCTCAAATATTTGCATTCCCATGTAGCTGCATATCACTCCCTCCACACACCTATACTACTGTTTAAATATATAAATTCTGCTCAGAAAATATTTTATGTTTATAATATGCCTGCTTCCTATTGGGTTGTAAACTTTGTCAAAAACTTAGTCTTGCATTTATTTTCAAAACTAGAGTGGCCAACACATAGTAAGCATTCTGTAAGTAAGTGTTCAATGAATACCTGCACAGAAGTTTCTGTTATATCCTAACATCAGCTCCATAATTTCAAAAGGAATTAACATCCTTATTTCACAGGTAGAGACTGAAGCTTGGTGAGTTTAAAACCGCAGCTCTAATGAGTTCTACACTGGGACCAGGAGCCAGTTCTCTTGACAATATGTTCTCAGTTTGCTTGATATCATTTCTTTTAATGCAGAATCTTGCTCTTGTGAATTATGCATGTCAAAACTTAATATGTCCCATATATAAACCCCTGAGGAGTTCTGGAATATGAAAGTTAATAACAGGGTAAAAGGTGAATGCACTAGTCTTGCAAAATATAAGGAGACAAATATGTTGAATAACAAGGAACTTTATTAAAATGGGTTAATTAATTCTAAGAAGAATCTCAAATTTTATGTCAGGAATGAAAGCTAATTTTACATGGATTGATCCCATAGAGAGAAGAAAATAATAATAAATTTTTCCAAGCAAGATTTTATTCTGTACTATGGGCCTAACATTAATATATATTCATGCATATTTTTATTAATAAAAGAAAATAATTTATATAAATAGCCTAGCAGAAATGAAGAGTAATATGTGTTACTTGAAATGATTGAACAGAACATTTAGATAACCCCTTCCTAATGAAACCGAATGCACATTTTTCCTTCCTATTCACTTTGTTGCCAATTTCGGGTTAATGTTTTACTATAGACTGTGCATCTACCACATTGTGCATCTTTCAGTAGCATAAAATAATCTCTACAATGATTTATGTATGTATATTGAGTTTAGATTTACTATAGGTTTACAACTGATCACATTGATAATGATCAACTTTTGAGTGATATGAGAAAAAACAATAGAAATTTAGAGATTCAAAAGTATGATAATATATAATTTTCTCATATAAAAATTAAAGGAAAATTAAAGGAATATAATCATGTGGGACAATACCTTTATTCATTAAGAATAAGCACCTTAATTTGCTGTAGTGGTCCTTGGATTTCATGATAATAGTAATATTCCACAGAGAGCTCAAACAGTTCCTTGAATCTGTATTCAAAAAGAAATTTAGGTATTTCTTTGTAGAAAAAATGTTATCTTTTTTATATTCCAATAGATTCCATGACTTGAAATGTTTAAAATGATCAATGTACAATCTCATTCCAATGAACTTTAAAATATGTGATGCTCAGTAGATACATTAGCAGAGAATAAAACAAGTATTGTGACAGAATTGAAAACATGCAGAATGGATAAATGCATGAAACATGTTCTACTTCATTATTAATAAGATCAGTTTAAATCAAAGCAAACATTAAATATAACAAAGCAGCAATCACTTAGAATTCCAGCAGTACCACTGTCAATAGCATATCTGTCATTCTGATTATAATACAGACCCTCCTAATCTCATTACATCTGATACTAGTAAAAATGGGTATACTCATTGGGAATTCAATGGGAAAATACTTAGCAAAAGCCATAGAAAGTGAGAGTAAAATAATATTTACCAGAAACTTAGAAAGAAGACAAAAGGGGGGGGGGAGAGGGAAGTTTGACCAACGGGTACTAAGTTATAGCAAGAAACTAAGTAGATTTGGGAATTAGGTCATTTACTTTTAGGAGTCTCTGTATATACCACTGAGAAATAGATGTATAGTTCAGTATAGCGATTTCTCCAAAAAGTGAACCTAGAAATTCCATTCTATCCAGCCATTCCTTTTTCACATATCTTCCTGAAAGAGTTAAGTGCACACCTCTATTTTTAACAGCAAAGCTCTTAATAGCTATAGCTTGGAATGGTCTATATGTCCATTGACAGATAACTGGGTAAAGAAAATATGGTATTTATATGCAATGGAATATGACTATAGTATAAAAATGGATAAATTTGACATGTTTGTAGGAAAATGGTTGTACCTTGAGAGCATAATGTTAAATGAAATAAATCAGATGCACAATCTTCAATACTTCATGCTTTCTTTGATAAGAGAAGCCCAACATATAAAGAGCCTAATAAAAGATAGATAAAAGGAAACAGGGACATAGATTTTTTACAAAAGGGAAAGTTTCCAAGAGGTAGAGAGTGGGACAAGAAAAGAGAGGAGACAAAAAAGAATTAAGATATGCACACGTATCAATATTTCAGAATGAATATAATCATTACACACTGCCAAAATGTACTGACAGAAATAATTATTTTTTAAGAGACAGGAGGTAGTTTAAAAAATGGTCTTTCTACAGCAACCCACGGACTAAATTTTGACTATTTGAAACATCCTGTTCTTTTATCATTATTTTTTAAAACTAACATTGAAATTATGGCAATAAAAAGACACAAAACAAGGTAGATTAGGCTTTAAGATTGTTACGATCTATTTTTACTTACTCATACTAGTCCATTAAGGAAAGATTTCCACATTATATGTCAGAGCTATTGTGTATTATAGGAGTAATGCTGCTATTGACCATATACGTAGTAGGTTGTGGGACAATAAGAATGTATTTTGTGAAGATAAATAGAAATTTATTCTATAATAATATAGTTTAAAATATGTTACTTATCCACTGCTATTATGGTGGTTGAAAAGACATAAGTATTATCGTTGAAATTTAAAGATAAACAGATACTCATAGTGCACACATACATTCGTTATTGGAAACTGATTCTTTAATGTATATCATCTATTTGAAGAGTAATGCAAGAACAAATAGTGTTACTATTCAGAGTATTTCAGTAAGGATTCTTTTGAACCAAGTAAATAAAATGTGACAATCATCAAACATGAAATACTTCATGTTGTATTCATTTTTTGAATGTTGCCTAATATCATATTTGCACCAGTTCAAATATAGGCTTGGGCTTTGCAAAGGCATTTTAACTCATCAACATTGATGATTTTTATGTCAATTTTACTCAACACTAATTTCCAGCTTAAGAAAAGAGGTAATTTTAGAAGCATGCATTCCATAAAGCTATTTCTTAATTATTTTTACCCTAATCCCTTAATTTAAGCCCTTAGGGATTTCCTTTGAGTATTTATATGTAAGCCATGCAGAGTATCATTTGCATTTTCATTTGAAATTTTTAGACTTTTAGATGAAAAGAAGTACTAGAAGTTTTGGACTTGTTGGACTACCCCTGTCTTAAAGCATTTACATATTTATCAAGTATATTTTCTGAGCTCTGAATTTGTGAAGACGAGGTACTAGGCTCTGGGCTACAAAGATAACTAAGTCATGCTTCTGATCATCAGGAAGCCTCTTCCTGAAGGAATCAGGCCCTTTCTAGAGTATGTTGTTATGGCAAAGAAGGGAAGCATCGTCTCTATGTTTCTCTATGCATGGGGGAGGGTAGTATAGGAAAACCTGAGAAATATGTTTTTTTTTCTCTCAAAAAATGACAGCTAATAGTTTGTCTTTATTATACCAGAGCAGTTACTCATTTCACTGGTATAAATATTCAGATGAAACTATTTTTCTTAAACGTATTTATGTAAGATTGGAATTACTATGAATTTGAGCACATAAATTATCTTTAATAATTTTAGCTTGAATGTCCAATACCAATACTATTCATGTTTAATTTCACTTATGAGTGAAATATTTAATATAACATGAAAGTTATTTTGGTTGTAAAAATAGATTTGAAATTGCTTTCTAACTTTTGATCTTTTTTGTTTTAAATTGTAGATGAAAGAGAAGATGTTCAAAAGAAAACATTCACAAAATGGATAAATGCACAATTTACTAAGGTAAAAGTTTCTTGTCACTTGGGTTTTAAGATGTATTGTAAATTACGAAATTTGGAAAATGAGCTATGTAAATTTAAAAGCTCATATTATTTTTCTCATAGCGTCATTTTTATTTTACCTCTGCAGATCTATGAATATTATGTTGAATTTTAATTAAGAAATAAGCAGCAGTATAGATGGTAAAGATTAATTTTAATAAACATTCACGTTTGATGCTTCTCAACAGTGTAAATTTCTTGAATGACACATCATCAGAGTTTTATAATGTTAGTCTATTAATATTATTTTTTAGCTCAAACATTCAGAGTACTGTTGTTTAACATTTGACCACATCTTAAAATTCTGATTCATCTACATATTTGATTGAAAATATGTATCTATTATCTGTTTAAAAATTCCAAAACTATCACAATTTTGTTGATATCCATAGATACAATGGCTCCTATGCTTTACATATTAGAAGAAGATATGAGGATATTTTATTATTGTGAATATTATAATGTTTTATCCTTCTTAATCTTTATCAAGTTCAAGAAAAACTAATGTAGTTATTTAGATCACTTTGGCCTCTATAAGTTAGAGCATATGTAAAAGAACTTAAAATGACAAATTATGCTCCTCTTCTGAAGATTATCACTCCATACTCTTTACAATATTTATTTATGTCTTGACCCATTATCCCTAAGGCAGCTTTTGATAACTATAAATGAACACAAGGTAAAATACCTTTACCTGGAAAACTAGAGTTTGGATTATAATATCCAGAGGTTAGTTTACATTTTAAATTTACAAAAAATTGGATTTACTTTCAATCATACTAGTTTTAAGAAAACAAATGTTTAATAATTCATTTTTCTTCTAGTTCCATTCAATATGTATGTATGTGTAAATAGTCTACCTAGTTAATAAATCAAATCTCTATAATGGGATTATTACGGTAATGATTTATGATTACTTATACCAAAGGCTTTAGTAGTGTCAAAGTTATGATTACAGATATTTTACAAGTTATAGTGACGATATGAAAAGTAATTGGAAATGAAAAGTCCTAGCACAGTGCCCAACATTCTTAATGTATATGCATTACTCTCTCCATGGGTCTGTGTTATTTTGTAAAATCTTAGCTGGTAATGGACCCAAAACAATTCACAAAAATATTCCCTTTGTGATTACAAATAGTTTTAGACTATCACTCATTCTTTGAGGTCTTTGACAGCAGAACTTTCCCAGGTACTTTACCATATTGGCAAGAGGTACAAGTTAATAAATTTTAACACATTTCTTCTTTATAATTACTTACTGACTTAGAAATTATTACATTTCTATTAAATTTTAAGAGCAAAATTAAAGTTTATTTTATGTTTTTAAAAGGAACAAACTAGAACATTTAATTAATATTTAGAAAATTTTGAATGAAATGTTGCAGAAATAATAAAAATAAAATATAATAACATAATAAAATAATAAATGAACTCAAATGTTTATGATAGTAACTCTTAATTCACAGAATGTTTCCAAAGCATAAGTGCATTATTCTATCTATGGATATCAATAAAATTGTGATAGTTTTGGAATTTTGAAACGGATAATAGATGCATATTTTCAATCAAATACATAGGTGAATCAGAATTTTAAGATGTGGTCAGATGTTAAACATAACAGTACTCTGAATGTTTGAGTTAAAAAATGAGTTATTTTCACAAGCTATGTAAACATGACAAAGACCAAGACTGTATTCGTGTCCTCACAAATCCAAATAGAGCTTTGCTCTCTACACATTGGTGTTCTCAGTAATAATTAATCACCTGTCACACACTAGTATCCAAACCAAGAGTGATACCCTGCACTCTGTGATGACACTATTGGTTCTCCTCTTGAATAATTCGCTATCTTACTCCCTGCCTTATATATGCTCATATTTTTAAAGCTGTGGATTAATTACCTAGATAAGAACATTAACTGCTTTATCACAAATAATTTGGTCTTCTTATGAAACTCCACTTATGTCATAAATGGTCTCTCTAACTCTGCTTCTATTAGATCTGGAAAGATTATTCTTTCCTATAAAGAAGTTCTATGATCAGTTATATCCTAAGTATCAGGTATATAAATATGCTTTCAGTGAAACAGAAGAAAAACTTATTTCAGGTAAAATATACATGTGCATGTCTGTATAACTTTTAATTTTGGGCATCTTAAAATTACCTATTCATTCCATGTTATTTTTTTCTGCCAAATCATTAGGTAAGCTACTAAATTATTTTTCAGTAATTGAAGATGAAAGGAATTAAGAGAAGCTGGTTGATTAGGTGTAAGGCACTTGATAATATAAAAGAATTAAATGTAATTGGGAAACATCATTTGACACTTCTATTGCACCAATAAGTGGCTTTGAATAGAACTCTAATAAAATGAATAGAACACTAAATTTGCAATGTACGCAGATTAAAGTTGTATCTTTTCATATCATGGACTATTCATGGTCAGTGGGGAGATGTTGACTAATTACTAGATGGTGTAGAACTGAGTGAGCTATGTTGATCTTCTGAGCAAGCAGTACTCTGAGTCAGAAGGAGTCTGGAAACATTTATGAGAGTCTGAAATGTGAGCTCAGTGAAAAAAAGATGTGTTTTATTTATGAAGTCAATACTCATTACCAGAGCACTAAAAGAACAGAATAAATACACTTAGTTAATAGTATAGGTAAGTTAAATGTAAAATAAGTTTAGAAAAAGGAGAAAAACTGTTAATAAAAATCACAATGACATACTCTTTTTCCTGACCATAAGCAATAAGCCATCTTGTTAAAAAGTAAGTTTCTCATTTAAGGGTCAGACATGTCTGTAAAAATGAAGCCAGATTCTGAAGCACATTCTGTTACCATTTCTCATAAATAAACTGTCCTTATTTAGAGAAAAAAAAAGAATGTGTAGAAGATTTTAAAAAGAGAAAAAGCATAAAAAATTATGATTTGGCTGTATGTTATATAGATAGAAACACATACAACAATAAAGATGAGTATCAGTTTAAAGGTTTATCTTTGAGGTATACACACATTTTTATAATCTGAAATTGTAGAGCGATAGTGAAGTAGTTCTTTGCTATTTTATAAAGTCATAAAAGGATGTTTTAAGGAAATAGATGTGATTAAATATATCCTTATCACTTTGATGCCATTTGAAGCCAAATGTGTCTTTGCGGTAAATCTAATGATTTCTTACTTTCTCAGGACCATTTAAACCCCATCTCTTTTCTCAAATTAAGTCCTCTATTAACCTTCAATTACAACAATTTCTACTAGAATATGATTTACCATATCCATTCCATAAAGATAAGGAAACAATATTTATCTGCCCATAAACACAAACCCATTTCTAAATAAAATAAATTCAAGGTAAATATTCTTTCCATGTAATTTGTAGATACATTACAATACTAAACAAATTTCTAGTGTTTACTTATAACAAATATAATTTACATTATAAAACCGTTGTTCATTCACCCAAGCTTATTAAAAGAAAGTACAATTTTGAAATCATGACTGAAAACATCATTTTTCAGAAAACTTGCGATGCTTGTGTTTGAGTTAAAAAAAAATCCCTCAAAATAAAATGTTTTCAACTAGTTCAACTGAGAGATGTCAATAAATCATCCCTTGGTAGTTACATGGTGATTTTGATTTGACATTTGGATTTCTCTATACTGATTTTTGTGCTCTAAGTTTACTTCTTTGTCCATTTCTCCCCAGTGTAGTACGCAGCTTTATTTCTGACTTAGACGAAGTAGGAATATATAGTTAGCTTTGGAGATGACTTCACAAGATCCTGTGATGTCATGGTATATTAATCTTTTCATTGCTCCAACACATAGGACAATACTAAAGAGCCAGTATGCACCTCCTCAGAATAATAGTATCATGAGATAGAAGGCTTTAGCAATACTAAGGACAGAGGTGTCCGCCACTACCATGGGCTAGATAGTATCTAAAACACTATAAGAGAATGTCCTAGTTATCAGTCCATTCTGGCCACAATTGATAGGCTTAAAATGTTCAAGGGAATGTATCTAAATAAGAGGCATTGATACTCGTCCCATGACTTCCATGGTAGTGGCGGACACCTCTGTCCTTAGTATTGCTAAAGCCTTCATAGCACAGATGTGGAGTGTAATCTCTGTGAAAGAGGAGGGTTTTGAACTCTGTAATATCACTTAATTCCCTGCCTTTGACGAAGCTCACTGAATCTCTTTTTAGTCTACCCAATCCTACATCACTCTCTTGAATCTCCTCCATGTCCTTTTCCTTTGGAACTCTCTATCAATCAAGATATTATGCAATTTGAGCATCCCAAATAACAAAAAATTAAAATTTGAAATGTTCTAACATAAGAAACATGCTGATTCTAGAATGCTGTTCAAAATATTTGAGATTTTTGAGTATTTTAGATTTTATGTTTTCATTAGGAATGTTCAAACAGTAAAAGTCTATAAAAAATATTCCCAAATCTGAAAAACTATAAAATTTGAACCACTTCTGGTCCTAAGCATTTTGGACAAAGGATACTCAACCTGTATGAACCTAGGTATCAGCAATAAAGTTTGAATGAGTGATTTCCTCCTGAATGCCTGCTTCTTTCTTTCACTTATGTGTTATCTCAGCAACACTATGCCAATTCATGTCTTCAAAATGCACAGGCATGCCCTCTCTCTCTATCTCACACACATACACACACACACATATGCACTCAGTAAAATATGTTATATATTTAAAGTGAGTTGAAATTTTTCATTTTATAAAAGAATTATACTGGAAAATAGGGCCAGAACGTTATTCCAGTCAAAGAAATAACAATCTATGTGCACTTTCCTTTATATAAAGAAAATTTTAAATTTATATACAGCAAGGTGCCTGATTTACCAAAAGTAATAGAGCAGACCTGGTGTGTTACGGAAAGTTTCACGTGCACATTAGCTGAGTCCTATGCCCCTGCCTTCCTATTCCTTTATGCTACGCTCTGACAACAGAGGAAAGGCATTGAACTGTGTCAACTGGAGGGTGGTGAGCAGCCTTTATAAGGTTTTGATTAAAACCCTACTTAAATTTGGACCATCGTTTAAAGACATGAATATTGGTTGATGAGACTAGAATTAATCATTTCAGAAAATTTTGCACCTAGATACCTCATATTAATAGTGCATTGAGAATTATATTTTAATGAATAGTTTTCCCAATTACCTGAGGAGATAAATATTTAAGATATGTAAAAGGAGAGTTGGGGTGGCTTGCTTAAAGTGAAGGGAAGAGATGCATCTGGAACCTAGGAACCCAATTCTAAAAGCCATATTGTTTGCATATCTGTTATTTGTGTGACAGCTATTTCACCTCCAAAATGTTACATTTTTCATAGGACACATCACAAAATTTGTCATCCCTGAGATGTGAGGAGAGATTTGGAAGGCATTTGAAACAGGATATATTGAATACATGTTAGAAAAACAAATGCTTTAATCCCTCTTTAAATGTTTAGTAACCTCAAGATGTAAACATTATTTAGGAAGTTTTTTAGTTGGTTATTTGTGAATGACTTCTAATAGATTAAAAGTTAATTTTACATGCTTAATTTTGGCGAGTGGTTATGTAGCTTTCAGTATAACAAAATAAACTGAGCATTTTCATTCATGGATATGCTTTTTATTTTGGTTCATCATGAAATATTATTTGAGAGATAATTTGGATATTTATTTGAAATAATTTTATGAGAGATACAAAATATTCCTTTAAGTGGTAAATAGATTCCCTAACATCTTTATGTGGTGTTAAAATGACTTGTAGAATGATGTTTCTGTGTTTAGAATCAAGATAATTGTGTTAAGTGGTTTAATCCACTGAGAACTATTCCCTTGAATGTTTTCCTGAATCTAATCTTTGCAAAGTACCCAGGCAACAGAGAATATCAGTCAGTTAGTGAAACAAAATTGGATTGAGATAGTTCTCACTATTTTAAATGAGAGACAGATCATCTCTTTATAAGGAAGATCTTTCTAAGAAATATTTTGTTCTTTACCAAAACCATTGTTGCTGAAATCTTGATATCACCAGCTAGTTTTAGAAGGTACATGCATTTTGTTCTCTATATTATTATCCTCTGAATTATCTTCAGAGAAAGTTGGAACTGTTGATTGCTGTACCTACATAGTATGCAGTGATTTCAGTCACAAGCATATTTAGTTTGCAAACATAAATATTTACCAGTTAACATGACTGTTGCTAGCAAAATTTTTTCTATTCCTGCTATGCAAATGTATTATTTATCTGATTGTGCTTTGTGGCCCATATATAATTGTTTAGTTAAACAGCACATATTCAGTTTAGTGATTTATTTTCATTTTGGAAAGAATAGTCAGCACTCTGATACCATTCCATCAGTGATACATTGGTGCTGAAATAAATTT
Organism: Dinomys branickii; assembly: GCA_004027595.1. Classification (NCBI taxonomy): domain Eukaryota; kingdom Metazoa; phylum Chordata; class Mammalia; order Rodentia; family Dinomyidae; genus Dinomys; species Dinomys branickii. The sequence continues at coordinate 9,600 of PVLD010022311.1, read as the reverse complement.
CAAACTTTAGTAAATGCCCTGTCTATTGAGCGTCAACTATGTGCCGAGTACAACTATCATACATTGATGAAGGTCCAGCATAAAGAGATGATTATCTGAAGGAAGAAATAATTACATGTACAAATAAGTAAAATAAATGATGACCTTTAAAATAGGAGAAATCCTGTGGAAACATAAACAGTATAAGAAGCTAATTGCTTGGACAGGTAGACAGCTTTTTGCAAGAAGGTGACATTTAATTTGGCATTGTCTGTGCAGAGACAGTTTCACAAAAGATGAAGGCAGCAGGAATTGCCCATAGAAATGTGGAATGGTTAAAGTAATTTGACTTGTCAGATGGGCAGTGAGCAAGGAGATCTGTAGAAGAGGAAAGCAAGAGATTATGAGAAGGAACCTAGTGTCATTCCTGAGCAATTCTGCTGTTGTGGATCTTGGTGGCCCAATAATGAGATATTGCTTTAATGAATAATTGTTCAACTTCTGCTTGAAAACTGAAATTCTAAGGCAAGAGAGAGTAATAGAGTAATGAGTCTGCTTTACTACCAGAAAACCATCATGAAACATTTAGTCTGGATCCTTCACTTAACATTGAGGAAGTAGACATATACATCTAAAATGAAAAACCAAGTGAGTTATAGTTTTGGAGATAAGTTTGAGACGCAGACTCATCTTAAAATGATGCAACACTATGAAGCAGAATCCCCTAGAGAACAGGGTACAAAATATAATTCAGAGGGCCAGAACCATCGTCTGATCTAATAGACATGAAGTGGAACCAAAAATTGTATTTTTAACATATTTCCAAGTGATCACTGTGTAGTCTATCCAAGAACCTGGCCATACAATGCCAGGTCCTTGGAAGGGAATGCTCAAAGAAAGGCCATTGAAGAAATGAGTGAGCATTAGGGGAATTTTCCCTTTCTTTAGCTGACAATAATGAACTCGATTTATGTTGACATCTATTTTGTGGGGACTACAATCAATAATCTAATTGGATTGGCATTAAAGGAGTCAAAACCAATGAATAACTTGTCTATTTGTCATATCCTTCAAGTCCTGAAGGTCTCTTGTTTCATATTATGAGCATTGAAATGCATATCTCATATGTATGTATGCTATTTTAAAAACTTCTAGTTATAGTTTTTGTAACAGATAGGTGTTGGGGAGAGAAATTAATATAGTTGCACTCAAAGATCGGAACGTATTCTATTTAGGTACTAATATGGGTTGTATTTCTATGTTTTCTTTTACTGAAATTCTTTCATGAAAAATAACTCCTTTGTTCTTTATTTAGATTTAGCAGAATTTCATTTTAGCAATAATCTGAGGGTCTTCCTCTGTGCTGTGTTTAACAGGTTATATTTTTGTGTTTTAACCTTACCGAGGTTCCTTGGTTTTCCTCATATCCTCAATCAAATTGTGCTCATGGTAGCCAGAATACAATGAGTTAAGATCAAGTGTGATAATGTATTGATATAAGCACACCTGCAGAGATGCCTCCTGTAATGCCCATATAGGGCAAACTTGTAAAATAATTGGGCAAAAAAGCAGAGTACAGTTTTCAGAATTCCTTTTATTATCCTAATTTAAGCCCTTATTTCACTAGCCCAATTCTGTATGTAGAGACACATACCAGTAAAAATAGACAATGATGATCAATATATAAGCAATCACCTTCAGTGTTTCCCAGAAATGTGGACAAGTGATGGATGAACGCAGACTAGCAGCCCCCTTTAATTAGACATGTGAGTGAACTCATGGCTTGGTCTAATCTCAGCTTTACATGACAAATATATGAGTTTTAGATGAATTTGGTAAATGTTTTCCTCTTGCTCACCTTGCCCAATGAAAACCAAATTTTACAATGCACATGATTCATGGACGTTACTTTTATAAGAACTGGTGTTCTTATAAGAACTTGCTGTTCAAATTACTTATAGTAATTATACAAGACAGAATATTAATATTTTAGATATTACGGTTTTGCATGATGTTATCCTTCAAAAGTAACCATTTGTATGTAAGGACACATGCCTTGACAGAAATATACATGAAGTCTACATTTACTACCTCTGTGTTATTGAACAAATGTTGCAGATCAGATGCTCTAGGTCAGTGACGGTGAACCTTTCGGGACTTTCAATATTACAAGCAGCCTGATGTTTGGCAGATGTGCCGTATGTTAGCCACCACTGCTCTAGATTTTTTTAAATATAGCAAGTAAGAGACAAAATCCTATTGATCATAGGACACTGTAAGGCAGCCTAATAGGCAAATTCTTTCTGTTTGTAAACTTACTTGATTTCTCTTTCTTCACAACTAGAATATAGAATTTTGGTTAAAGGCAAGTGCTAAGAGGAAAGATAGAGCAAGCTCCGGGTAGAACAGAGATGTTGCCAGGCATGGAGGGCTTGCTCTAAGAAGGCCTAATGGAAGAGATATAAATAATTGAAAGAAGGCAGGAATGAATCTTGCAGGCATCTCAAGGAAAAGACTTCCAAACATGCACCAAGTTCCTACGATGGGAAAGTGTGTTGGGGACACAGGTAGCAGGTCCGTGTGGCTGGTCAGAGTTACTGGATGAGAGCAATAGGTCTTACAGGTAACATGGTATTTGAGGACAATGAAGTGGGGTCTTATTGACCATCATAAAGACCTTGGCTTTACATTGTTGGAGATTAGGAAATTGTGACAATTTGAGTAGTAACCAGAATCAATGTAGGTTAAAACATAGGACGTAGAGAGACAGTTTAGGACATACTATAGTAATCAACCCTGGGGATGTCTGACTAGGACTAAATCAGCATCCACTGCCTTGAAAGAAATGATCATATTTTGAACACATTATGAAAAAGAGCTAACAGCATTTGTGGATGGACTTAATATGGAAGTTAAAACACTAAGAAAAAATAATTTAATTTGAGCAAAAGGAAGCACAGGATTAGTATTTGATGGGGAAACACTAACATAGGAGAAGGTTTGCTTGAAAAGTACTTATGAATTTCCTATGAGAGATCATTGAAAAGAATTTTAATTTCAGTGTATTTTCCTGGAAGGAGTATTTATTTTCAACTTATGACATTTAACCACAGGACAAAAATATGTAAATAATCTCCATTTTAAAAGAAACAACTAACAAGAAAAGATGTGTGTGTGTGTGTGTGTGTGTGTGTGTGTGTAAATCCAGTAAAACTGTCTTGGAGTTAACTCCATCTTTGCCTGCTCTATAATCTCCTAGGGTAGGTGGTCATAAATTATTGGGAACAATAATTATTTACCTATGGTTTCTTTCCCCAGGACTTACTCAATAGATTAACTATACTGTTGTTTATACATATTTTATATCTATTAACTGAGCTGCTTGAGAATCTCATCCTAGACATAGTTGTCCTTGGATTCTCTCTTCAGTTCATAGTCTCCGGAGTAATGGTCACAGTAAATGAAATAAATGAAAAGGAAGAAGGATGGAAAAAGTAAAAAATGAAAATAATGAAGTTGGTCATATTTGCCTTTAGTTCCGTTTTGTCTTTTGTCTGTGGTTTCTCTTTCCACTCCTTTTACGTCCTCATACATCTCTGCTACCCAGGGCCTAGCCTAGACAACGAGCACTCGCAAAGTGATTACTCAGTATATAACTTCAAATACGTATTTGCTTCACTTAGTTCAAGATCTACATGTCCATAGGCTTCCTGAACATACACAGCAAGCCGTAGCATGGGAGGACTGTGATACTATAGGTGGAGAGGAATTGATCTACTGGACAGACAAGATAACATCATTGCATTAATGACTGGACAAAGACAGAATTAATGTCTCAAGTGCAAGGCATTATCTCAGGACTCCAGGCAGTTGTAGACATGTTAAATAAACATAGATAAAGAGAAGAGAAAGAAATGTTAGGGGCTTCTTCATCTCTTTGTACACCTGAAACTCACGATGTTGATGATTACGAACCAATCAGGGACTCAGTATAAGAGGCAAAGTCTGCAGTGCCAGTTCATCTCAGTGTATGTAAACTTGAAGAAATTGCAAAATCATTCTAAGCCTCAATTTCCTCATCAAATATTTATTTAGAAGAGTAAAAGATATCCTGCTTGCAAAGTGCATAGAAGTATGCCTGCAACATGGTAAACTCTTAAACAGTGTTGGTTATTATCTATTATGAGGGCAAGAGGAATTGAAGTCCTCTGATAACAATGCTTGAGGCTGTGCTTCTCTGACTTTTTTATTGTCCTGAATGGTTGTGAGAGCTGATAGATTTTACTTAGCCAATGTGTTGCTTCAAGTCCTATGAGAGTTGACTGGATTTTCATAAGCCGTGTGTAGAAAATAATGTCTATCAGGATTAAAAACACAAATTTATGACTGTGTTTGCTAGTGTCACTCATGGAAATTAGAGAAATACATGAAGCAACTCAGGTGGAGCAAGTGGCCAAAAATTGAGCACCGGGAAAGAGGAATATATACGGAGCCAGTTCAAGAAAAACAGACAAAAAAGAAAGACTTTGACAAAGAATATCAAGAAAATAGTTTTGGTTATTGTCAGAGGCCTAAGGAGTTAAAAATAAGAGAACTCATAACACCTATTGTTGTAGTTTCTGGAACAGGGCTCTTGGCCCTATATACAGATGTTCTTCTAATATCTTTCTTTTAGTCTCTTGCATATTCAAGCCTTGGTGTCTTGGATACTGTGTCACTGTCTTTCTTGGTTAACTATACCTATTAATTCTTCTCTGTTGTTTCTGATTTTAGTGGCTAAAGTTCCTTATATGATGTTGAGAAGTAGTGAGAAAGGATATCTTTCCTTGTTCCTGATATTAGTAGGAATGATTCTGTTCTTTGCCATTAAATGTGATGTTAGCTATAAGCCTTTTTGTTCATTATAATACCTGGGATTTATTCTGGCTCTTGGTTCAAAGTGTTCTAGCCATGGTTGGCTGGCTCCAAGGCAGAGATGGAATGATAGGAGGGCATGCTGAAGAAAAGTTCCTCACCTCCTTGCAACTAGGAAATAGGAGAGCCTGAGAAAAGGATATATCCTTCCAGTTCACACCACCAAGTGACTCCCTCTGCCAACCAGGCCTCGTGTCCTAATAGCATATTCAGCCATGCCCTCCCTAGTGGATTAATCCACTGATGATTATAATGCCCATTTGACTAATAACCTTGTGAATACCCCACTTCTGTGTGCATGAGACATTTGAAGAAACCACAATAATATGACTTGACATCATAAAGTTAGCTGTTATTTTTAGTCGATGTGGAAATTACATACCATTCTAATATATGTTTTCTGGAGTTAGCCAAGATGACTGTAAACTTTCTATAGAAAAAATACTGGAAGATACCTAGATAGGCATAAGAAACAAATAACAATACAAGGAGGTACACATGTGAAAACATAGGAATAAGCAAAGAGTTTAGGAACAAAACCCTACCCACACAGGAAATACTACAAGCAATCAATAACTGGAATCATATCATATTAAAAGCTTTTTCACAAAAAAGAAATCATCAGCAGAATGAAGAAACAATCCACAGAACAGGAGCATTTTTACCAGCTATTCTACAGGCATAGGACTGGTATCTTGAATATATAAGGACTAATAAAAAGATGCCCCCAGAATTAAAAGCCTCAATCTAAAAAAATCTGAAATGAATAGACACTTCTCAGATGAAGAATTACAAATAGGAAATAAATAAATGAAACAATTGTTAAACTTCACTGGTTATTCAAGAGTTGCAAATTAAAACAACACTGAGATTCTATCTTACTCCAGAAAGAATGGCAACAATAAAGAAATCAACCAATAACAAATCCTGATGAGACTATCTGGGAAAAGGAACCATCTCAATGGTTATTGAGGGTGTAAATTGGTGAAATCACTGTGGAAATAAGTATGGATATTCCTTTAAAAACTAAAAATAGATGCTCCTTTTGACCCAGCAATTCCCCTTCTTGGTATCTTCCTGAAAGAGTTCAAAGCATCATAGCACAATTACATATACAGGCCCATGTTTATAACAACACAATTTGTACTAGCTAAATCTTGGAAACAACCCAGATGCTCATCAACAGAGGAATGGATAAAGAAAATATGGGGCTTTCTGTATCGATCTCAGTGATAGAGTGCTTGCCCAACATGTTTAAGTCATGTTTTTCGAAAAAAATGCATATAAATATGTTCTAATTTTGCTGGTCTGGCAACTGTCATACCATTTTACTTTCTAAATAAGATGTACATGGCTGGGGGCTAGCATAAAGTATGCCATTTCCAAATTATTTCATTTCTAAGGTATGGAGACTAATAATAAATATATGATATTTTGTTTCAAAATATACTAGCAAGCTTTGAAGTGCACCAAAAAATTGTTATTTGGAGATTTTTTTGCAATTTTCTATTACAATCTTTGTTAGTATTCAAGTATAATGTTGATATTCATATTTTTTCATTTAATAAATTAATTGATTTTTTTCTAGTAATTGGCATTGAACCCAGAGCCTTTACACTAAGCTATATTCCCAGGCTTTGTCTGAGTTATTTTGAGACAGGGTCTGTATGTTGCCCAGTGTAGGCTTGAACTTCTGTTCCTCCCATCTGAGATTCCTGGAGTGCTAGGACCACCTCCAGGAGCCATCACGGCTGGCTAACATATTTTACTTCCTTTTTAGTGTCCTGGGTTTCTGTTTAGCTTCCCACACAAAGAGGATTAGTATTACACAAGAAGGAACTGATGAAACACAAGAAAGATAGTATTTAATAGAACAGCATAGAATAGAAAGGGATTGTAGAAGAGCAAGCTGCATTTTCTTTACAAAACAAACAGTTTTCAAAAGTCTGAATATCTAAGCTTCTTGAATAATAATGGGAAGTCTAGATAGTTAATCAGGGTTTTCCAATATTTGCAAGAGGCTGAAAATATCTTGTATTTATCAGCAAAACTTCATATACTCCAACTTAACTCACTTATACAACTATATCTTTGTTTCAAACTACCAAAACAGTTACTGAAGCCTTGGGCAATTCACAGGAATTGCCAAATTGCTACTGTTCTGTAAGTGCAGAGAATGAGACACAGGAGTCTTTTAACATTTCTTACCTCTGTGTGTTTACTTCTCCTAATGGGTAGGACACAGCATCTGTTGTTCTCATAAACACAATTCAGAAATTTGCATTATAGAAACTCCTCTTGGTTGCCCTGGCAGGGGCTATAGTCTAAGTATAAAACATATCTTGTCCTAAAAATCATTTTGTGTATTGCATATCCCAACTCTCCTTTTTATCATGAAGTCACATATACCCCATTCTTTATCTTGCCAATATGGGATTTTAGAGGAGCACCTATGTATACTAGATTCATAACAAATATGATTGAATTATTAATGAATGACAGAATGAATGGAGGGATATATTAGGATAGAAAGATGTGCCCAAAATGAGATGTTTGGCACTGTTATCAGATAGAGATATAATACAAAGCATGTGATATGTTTCAATTTTTAGCAGCCAAATCTGCAAAGTACAAATAGGTGGAAAGTATTTTAATGATATTATATTTGATGATATATAAAATCAAAATGTCATCTCTTCAACATGCATGTGATATATTATAAATGAGATCTTTTATACTATTTATTGTACTACCTCTTTAATATCTGTATATAAACTTTTAGCACATCTCATAATCTCAGAATACCTACATTTCAGGTTTTCAACAGTCACTTATGTTTTGAAATTTGGTTTCATTGTTTATCTTTTCTCTCTTCAAAATATAAACCATCATCACATATGTTTACTGGTCACTATATTGGACAACACAAGTATAGAAGGATGTGAAAATATCCTGACCAGATCAGGAAAGGACTTTGGTCACTTGTACCAACATTTCATGTTCCAGAACCCAATTGTATAACAGTAGCTATTTGGAAAGGAATATAGATAATATAGCTAAAGAAAATGTTTGGTAAGTTATTGGTCAACCTAAGTGAAACATGTCAGGATATTATCTCAAATCTTAATTTGAAACAATTTGGTAGACTTGATAAAAAGTACATAAAACAGAGTAAGAGCTACTACTTCTGAAACCAAGGTCAAAGTGTAGAAAATAACAGTGTTGACATAAGCAGAGCTTTCTAAAGAATTGTGAATCAAAGAAAAGGTATGAAACTTCACAACAAAAACACCCTTCAGTACCCAAAAGAAAAGGAAAATCCACAAAAATATATGTTTGCCACTCTTAGCATCTTAGATTATACACTGATACTAAATTTCTTATGACTTCTGTTTCCCAGTTGTTGCAGTGTTATATAGGCCTAGCCCAAAAAATGATAAAGAAAAAGGAATTAAAGTTACTTTTCCATGAAATTACAGAAAGAATGATTAAAAATATCATTTTCTCTTTCACTCAGTGCATGAACAGATGATACTTCAATAGCAGTGGGTCTGCTCTGTAATCAGATGATTGAACCAAAAACAAAATTTAGTCACAAGTCATATTTTCAATCAAGTCAGCATTTTATTTTTCTGCGTTATTTACAACTGTATCATTGTGACAACACTCGTAGTCACATCAATATATCCATTGCCATCTTGAATAACTAGGAAATTTTTGAAAACAACTTTTCTCTCAATCAATCAGTTTTCTCTGAATTTCTACCTATTTATGTTTCAAGATTCACACTTCTAATTAGGAAAATACACAGAATAATTATTGTAAAAGTGCCTAAACCTTCCCCTATTATCCCACAAACTATAGTCTTGGCAGGTACTTTGCCTACTGTAGGTGTCTAATAGTAGGTGCTCAAGCTATTAGAATGAAGTAGTGGATGTCAGAAATTCTTCTCACTGCTGAATTACTGAAGAACAGGATACATGTGCTCCTTTGCAAGTAGAGGAAAGTTGTTCAAAATATAAAATATAAGTGATTACTTTTTAAAAAGTTATAAAAAGAATGTACATTTTCAAGCACCTTAATGAATGAATAAAGCACAAAAAGTAAATAGTCCAATCCCTTCCAAAGTCCTTTCCTGATCTGGTTAGGATAATTTCACATCCTTCTATTCTTGTGTTGTCCAATATAGTGACCAGTAAACGTATGTGATGATTTTTTTATTTTGAAGAGAAAAAAGATAAACAAACACTGAAATCGAGTTTCAAAACATATGTAACTATTGAATACACAGAAGATAAGTAACACAGATATAAAGATGTCACCTATTTATGACTCTATATGAAGCATTTGTATATTAATATATACATAGCAATGTATATATGTATATATATGAATACAGACATCTATATAATTTAGCCATTTCAGTGAAAAAGGAAATGTTTCTGACTAAACTAGAAAATTTTTATTGCAATTATTGACATATATCAATTGTATAATTTAATGGAATTCATTGTGATATTTCCATAAATACATAGATCATACTTTGGTCATATCCATTCCATTCACTCCTCTTTTACAAATGCCTCCCAACTAAGACCCTTCTAATGCCTAGTAATTCTTTTGATTTCAGTTTTAGGACTTTTCCTTTTCTCCTTCTCCTCCTTCTCCTCCTTCCTCTTCTCTTCGTCCTCGTCCTTCTTCTCCTCC
>PVLD010022310.1:0-29558 GCA_004027595.1 Dinomys branickii | reverse complement strand
CTGAGAAGTGTGTATTCATCTCAGATGCCCATTTCAGTATTGGGTCTTTGAATTTGGACAGGTACATGTTTTTTAATTCTTTGTATGTTCTAGATAGCAGTCCTTTGTCTGAGGGACAGCCAGCTAGGATTTTTTCCCAATTTGTGGGTTTTCTTTTTACTTTGCTGGTGATTTCTTTAGATGTACAAAAACTTTTCAGAAGGATGAGGTCCCAATTATTGATTCTTTGAAGTATTTCCCTTGCAGTTTCATGATAGGACAAGGGAAAGGAGAAAAGAAAGAGGCAAAAATGTATGTATGTATATATGTATATACATATGTGCAGGAGGGATAACATAGTTCTACTATTGTATTATGTCACTTAATGCTAAGGAATAGTTGATGACAGGTTATTTGATCAATCTTGTATGTCTGTATGTGTTATCCTGAACACACACTTTGAAGATACCAATTTGCAAAGCAGCAACTACGGTTGGTTTTCTGATGCTTTGTCTATAATTCAATTCTGATCTTACTGTTATTGTACTACTTTGTGCCTCTTTGTTAATGCTTTCTGGTTTCTTTTCTTTTTTTTTTTTCTGTTGTTGAGATGATTAATTGTTTGACCAATTTCGCATGTCTGTATCTGTGTTCCTGAATATACACTTCGAAGATATCAATAGGTAAAGCAACAACCATTGTTGAGTCCATGTCACATTGTCTGTAAATCAGTTTTGATTGTACTATTTCTTATGCTACTTTGTGTCTGTTTGTTAATACGTTTTTGTGCTTTTACTTTTAAAATAAAAAAATAAATAAAGTTGTACTTCAAGAAAAAAAAACATTCACACTGCATGCTTTCTAAAGAAATAAATTCCCATTTTTAAGACTTTCAATGGCCTCTGTCATTATTTACACCATGAAGGTTACTCGGAGTTGTAGTTGTTAGAGTGCCATTGGGATCAGCTCTTTGTATCCAATGATTGATTTTGAAGGCTTCTAACATGTTTGTGAAACAAGTGTACAGTATTACCATAATTGTATGACATAAAAATTTAGCAAATAAAACACATCAGTACATGAATGATATGCAAATATACTTGCCATCAGAAACTCAGTAATATTATCCATATAAAAGATTAATGAATTGGCACTGTTAGAAAATAATTTAAAATATTTAAGAATTTGTGTGAAAATTATAGTTACTCATACCTCAAGTTTGAAACAGATATTTAAAATGTTTAGTAATCTTTTCTTCTAAAATCACCACACTCATTCAATATTATTCCTCACATATTGCCAAGGAAGTGAGTAGCCAGTAAACATCAAGAAAAACAACTCTAACATATGCTCAGATTTTTTGGGCCATTTATTTTCTTGAAATGGGAATTTTTGATGCCCCAGTCTTTCCACAGTTAGCCGGGAAATGTGCCATTGTATCTTTGCGTTTATTTCATGAATAATTACTTTTTTAGTCTGTGTGCAGAGTTCTCAATCAGAAAATATCATTCCTTTCAATATTTTGTAAACATCATGCAATTAACTCTGGGAAGTAAGAATAATCCTTTGTGACAGTGAATGTAACAATTGCAGATGTCTTCATATTGATTATTCTGTGATTATTAATTAGGTTTAACCCAAGCAACTGAAAGACTTTATAGATATTTTATATTCAAAATGTGGAAAGAAAAGGCAGAATCCAATATGTGTGTGACAGCTCTATTCCAGGAACTGTGCCACGATGGAGCACATACACACCACTGGCAATGAGTTTTATGATAATTATGTTGCCAAACATTCAATACTTTTTAAAAACTTCACAAAGCATTTCAAAATTAAATGCATATTAAGACATTTGTTCTTTTTCCAATTCCAAAATAAACTTCCTCCTAAATGTTTACTTTGCTCCTAGATAATGAGGGATCTTTAAGCAGACACTCCAAATTTCATTCACCGCTGCCTTATCTCCTCTCCTAGAGAGCTTTCTGATCATACAAGCAGGAAACAAGAAGCTTCAAAAATATGAGCAAAACAGGAAGAAAAATTTTGGCATTTTAATCTATTTTACCAAAATAGCTATCCCGAGGACATCAGAACTCACCCTTCCCTACAAGGTTTTATACCTAAGAGACAAGAATCCTGTTTTGTCTCATGAGCCTCTAAAGAAAACATACAAAGGGAATAAATTAGAGCAGAAAAGTACATTTCATTCTGTTTTTCATGGGAGATTATTTGTTCTTTTTAATTCACAAGCATTCGTTGCATTCTTTTGATATTTCAACAGTCAAAAGGAAAACCCTGGTAATATACTTCTCTTTAGTACTAGAAAAATAAATCTGAATTATGAACATTAAGTACTAGAAAAATAAATCTGGATTATGACTCTTATGTAATGAGATATATAAAGTCTGATGTACTACAGCTGGGTCCTTCCTGTCTTTGTTTGTAAAGGTAAAGAATGAAAACACATTAACAAGCAAACATAAACAAAGCAACACCCAGACAATAGAGGCAATACAGAGCTTCAGACAATGTGAGAGAAAATTGACAATAGATATTGTGTTACATATTGTTATCTTCAAATTCGTTACTCAGTTAAAAAATAGAGGAATTTAAGATTGATCAAACAATTAAACATTAACTATTTCTTTCATTAAAGCAATAGAAGTCGGTAGTACAACTCTCTCCATTTTCCTGTGTGTGTGTGTGTGTGTGTGTGTGTGTGTGTGTATGTGTGTCTACACATATTTTTCTCTTCTTTCTTTTTCTCTTTTCTCTCATCCCAGTTGTTCCCTCCCTTTGAAATTTTCTTTCCCTCTCGCAATATGTAGTACACCTTTCAGATTTTATTTACTCTTTCAGGTTCTTCCTAGTGGTATCTTTGTAGGCTGACCACAAGACCATGATGAAAATATATTTGAAATTGCTCCTTTAATTTTCTATTAGCTTTCTGAAAGGGAATTTAATATTTTAAAACAACCAACCCATTTTAAAATAACCCTCAAAACTAAGCGTGGCATTAACCGTCTGTTGTAAAAACAATGTAGCACAACGCGTTATGATTAATTTCTGTGAGGCATATGATCTGACTCAGAAATAGAATTTAATATAAATCAAGGGAGAAAAACAGATCTATTTCTCAACATTAGTAGTGTCATTGGAAGATGTTTGTTGCCTCAAAGATAAAGGTATTCTGTGCATGTTTATTTTTAACCAATCAATATTATGATATAAGCTAATTTTCCATCCATTTTTTAGATTTAAGTATATGTGACGTTCTACCAAATAATTACATGCCAAAAGAATCCTCAGTAACTGAAAAATGTTTGACTTTAAAACGAAATGTCCTGCCAGGCATGGTGGCACACACCTGTAATCCCAGGACTCTGGAGGCTGAGGCAGGAGGATCACAGTCAGTTCAAGGCCAGCCTGGACTATGTAGTGAGTGCATGCCCAGCCTGAACTACAAAGCAACACCCTGTCTCAAGGAGAAAAAAAAAAAAGACTTAAAACCAAAAGTCCTAGCACACACCTACAAAGGCATTTATTTGGAGGATTTAATTATGTACTAAATGATTCACCATTTCCTAAGATATAAAAGTACAATGGGTTCTCTTCTAATTATTTTTAATTTCACATTTTGAACAGAAACATTTCTTCTTATTTATACAACAAACACAACTAACACACCAAACAGCGTTACCAATTTTCATCATGTTACTCAACGGATAGCTAGTGCTACTACTGAGTGTTCTAAATACAGCATTAACTGTATCAATTGAAAAAGTCAGAGAAGAGTAAAAACATAAATGTCTTCATTTTGCATAAATCCACTAAAAAACTGATGTAGTTGTGCTGTCCATTTTATGGGCTAGGGACTGAAAATAATACCCATTGCCCTAGAATTACATTTAATTGGTAAATTAGTATGATTTCAGGCTAAAAGCATGCTATACAATTTCTCCAAACTTGCTATATATTTACTAATGAATATAAGACACTTAGAGACAATGAATTCTAATAACTAATAATTTATTTCCTATCCTCAATTGGCTTCATTTGAAGTGATTTGTGCCCTACACAATTCTATCCATATACATTAAGGAGAAAGCTCTGTGACATGATGGAAGCATTTTAAAATGCAGAAGGTAAGAACGCCGAAGTACAATTCAAGAAGGATTAATGACTATGCCTTGCTCACAAACACAGGCCGACATCACAGCAAGGCAAAGATGAAATTCCTGAAACACATGCATTTGAATTTTGTTCAACTTCACATTCCCTGACCCAGCTCAAGGAAGCTAAATATTGCGGGCCGCGTTAGTTGGGATGAATCATTCATCAGGAAGGACTGTTTTCCCAGACGCCTGTGCTGGCAGCTGCCTATGGCACCTCTGCTCAGCACTTCAGAAGGAAAGGTGTCCAGGATGCTGTTTGGTATTCAGAACAGAAAGCCTTTGAAGAACTTTATGTACTCCTGAAAGACCATTTTTCATCCTCAATCCAAAGAACCTAAACTTTCTGGCAGACATTTATTTTTATCTCTTCTGTCTACTGTGGACTACTGCAATTACCACAGTGTACATGCAACAGAAAATGTAGGCTTTTGCTTGTTGCACCTGTAGTTATTTACCTGCTTTTCAACTTACTGCTCAGCTAGGCATTTCTTGTTCATGCGGATGAGACATTCATTCCCTCTGTGTCTCTCCCTCCCTCTCCTGTCTCTCTCCCTCTCTTTCTTCCGACTACCACTGCCTACAGTTTTTGCGCTTTCACTAAAAACACTTACATGCTCAAGAATCATTCTGTTGATTGCAAAGGAAACGACATTATTGCAGAAGCAGAGATGAAGGGAGAGTCATAGATTTTATAGCACAGTTAAAAGACCAGCAGACCAACATCCTATCAACAAGCACCATGATTACTTAGAAAAGAAATCAAATTAAGTGTGTTCCTTTCTTCAGCTTTTGAGGAGTATGTGTAGTCTTCTAAGAGCGTGCAGGTCAAGCATGCACAATCTCTAATCAGCTGCAATATTAAGCAATCTTTCCTGGGTTGCTCTTCACTCCAATTAGCAGCAAATATTACAATTAATCATGTAAATAAAATAACTATGCTTTCAGATTTCCTGCTGCTTACTAAGAAAGGCACTTAATCTCTGAGAACTGGGGTACAGTGTCCTCACAAGAGTAAGGAAAAAAATCAGCAGCCAAAATCACAGCTCAGCAGCAGCAATGTGTCCCTGTCTCGTGCAGGAAAGGAGCCACCCTGAAGGACATGCATGTCAATAAAAGCTCATTAGTGATGACAAATCCTGCAAGGTCCCCAAGGAAGACGGTACTCATTCAAAATTTGAGTTTCTTAATGAGAATTTAATGTACTTGCTAATTCTGTCACATATGGGCTCACAGTTCTCTTTCCCTTAAAGAATAGGCAACATTATCTTTTTATAATATAAATTGCACAACAAAGACAGTAAATGGGGTATAGTCCATGTTCAACAGAAAAGTAGAGAAAAGAAGTATCTACAAGTAACAAGCCAGCATTCCAGGGCAAGCTAACTGCAGTCTGCACATATTGTTTGCCATCTTCACACAAGTATGAGAAAAATTAGCCTTTTCTAGTCCTGGGAAGCCCAAGTTTCTTTCCAGGCGGTGACAAAGACCAGAATTCCCCACCACACAGTAGGGATATGGTTATCTAACTCAACTAACACACTTTCTAAGAAATGCTGATGGCAATGGCTGGACTAGTCACAAGAAGGAAGCAACCAGGCCAGTCTCACACTCCCAGGAGGGAAAGGCTGAGTTCCTATTTATCTATATTCCGTATCACCAAGCATCATTCCTTTCTGCCATGCAAAAGTCCTGAAATCTCACTCTGATCTGTCTGCAGCTCCCCCCATATAGACTTCATGGGATGACTGCTGGTCTACCTTTTACTACATTTTCTTTCCCTTGAGCCTGGTTTTATTAAGCATAACACCAATACATGAGGCAGGGCTCTTTCTGACAGAACAGGTAACCAGTGGACTTGAGGTGAGTCATAGATTTGAGCAAAACTTTTGGCTGTTTTCTTTTCATATATATTGCTTACAGATGTTTCCATTGCCTTCATAAGATGGTCCAAGAATGAAAACTGTGTCACTGTAGACTCTGAACTCTTCCATCTTCTCCTCCTCCTCCTCCTCCTTCTCTAAATTTTACTGTCTTTCTCTCCAGAAAGTCATTCTAGCTCCTCAAATCCTGGTCAACAACACCATTTTGAGACCTATACAATACCCCTTCAATACCATAACCCTTGGTGAATTTTCTTTCCCCTATATGACACATTTCTCTCTTTCTGACAAATATTTTCCAATTAAAATTTTTCAAAAGATTCCACACTAAAATATTGTTTAATTATGCACCATTTTCTTAATGAAACAAAATGCACTAAATGCATGAAATACAGACTCATGTGCAGGCATGATCTGTGAAATGAACCTCAAGGATTTTCTTTTAAATAAGAATAAGTCTTGCAAAGGATGGGATTGAATTAAGACGTGCAAGACTGGGGGAAGGACCAGCCCACTAAGCCCTCCTCTTTCAGTTCTCTGCACCTGTGCCATGCCACATGGACCCTCCAGGGAGAAGCTGACAAGGTTGTTTGCAGTACAGATAGTAGCGTTGCTCACCTTCCTACCTCAGGGTACTGTCATGGAGGAGTTGAAAGTCCTACTACATTCT
The DNA here is from genome assembly GCA_004027595.1 of Dinomys branickii. NCBI lineage: Eukaryota > Metazoa > Chordata > Mammalia > Rodentia > Dinomyidae > Dinomys > Dinomys branickii. The sequence goes on along the minus strand of PVLD010022310.1, from coordinate 22,851 downwards.
AAAAATTCACCTTTGGCAGCAAAAATGCCTTCTAAAGAAAATTGACTTCTTTATACTGAAGAGACCAATGAGGAGATCGGACGTAACATTGGTTAGGATCATAGATTTCAGTATAAGGAAATCTGGAATTCAGGAAAGCCAACTAGGTCCTTCCTTTGTCTTCTATAACATGAACACAGTAATCCACCTCACGGGAATGTTAAAGTTAAGTAATATGTCCAATAAAACAGATGCTAGATCATCTATTGAAAGCAAAAATAATTATTGAAAAAGTGAAAAAGTAAAAAAAAATTAGTAATTAGTTGAGGATCCAAAATCAGCCAGTGAACCTGTGTTCATGTCAGCCTCTGTCGTTACGGGTTCCATCTTAGATTCCAGCTAAAAGAGTCTAAGCAACCCCTCCAACCTTTTACAAAACTATTTACTGAGTATTTCTGATTGAAATATCTTGTGCGCCTCAGAAAGGCAAAGCAGACCTACTTCAGCATTTGAAGAATGACCTAGACTTTAACACGTGGAAATATAATCACACAGATGATGTGTTATACAACCGTGATGCTAATTATGCTCAGGGAAGGAAACACCAACGGTATACACTGATTTTCCCAATAGAGAAGTGTAAATTGACAGTTTATAATTGTATCTAAATAGTACAATGATGTGATTTGTGAATACCTATGAAATAATTAAATCAATCTAAATAATGTTCTTTAAATACTTATCATTCGGGAGATGAAAACATCTAAAGTTACTCTAAGCAATTTTGAAATATGTAATGTCCAGTACTAATAAAGCTTACCACTCTAGTGGTAGATCTACAAATAAAAGTACTATTCCCCGTGTCTAACTGAGATTGACCCTTTTACCCATCTCTGCATCCTGTCCACTCCCTAGTCTTAGGGAGAGTCTTGCTAATTGGCTGATTTGCTCTGATTAGGATCAAACTTTCTATTTTGCTATCATAACCTCCCACAATCCTGGGATTGCTCATGTGTGCTGTCACAACCCACTGTGTTATTTAACATTTTAAAACTGATTTAACAAGATACTCTTCATGTCACCCATTTTCCCACAATGATAGGATTTTGTTGTTCTCTATTCCTGACTAGTATATATATAAATTGTGTGTGTGTGTGTGTGTCTGTGTGTATGTATTTATATATATATATATATATATATATATATATATATATAAATTGTATATATAAATCATACTTGCTTTATCCTTTCATCTATTGATTGGCACATAGGTTGTTTCCCTAGCTTAGCTGTTGGGAATTGTACCACTCCATTTTTTTTTAATTATTAGATAGGCAAAACTGATAACTAGTTTGAACAACCTATAGAAAAAAGATAGATCTGTTGGTGAAAGGACGAATTTGTGCAGCCTTTCCTGAAAAGACATCTGATGAAATGTTGCATGAGTACTCTTGTATTTAAAATTGAACCTAGAAATAGACTGAGGTCTTAGATACATATGTTACTATTGCATTCAGAATTTGCCAAAATACATGTTATGCAATTTTTGAAAAGTGCTCATCTTAAAAAAATCTAAATTAAAAGAAATAATTCTTCCCTCAAAAATAGGAGTTTTACTTAGATTCTGAAACAATTTCTAAAATCCCTTCTGCTGTAGGACATTACACAAAATATTAATGCCTAATCATAGAGCAGGAGGGAACTTGAGAGTGTAGCTCAGTCAACTACCGGGCTGAACCTACAGTAAAGAGTGAAGCAGCCTGCTGTTGGAGACTTCCCAGGAGCCAGGGATTCCACAGCTTTTCTTAGGTGTGGAATTTAATCACCATTTCCCTTCAGTGCTTTTGCTTTATCTCATCTAATTCTGTCATTTTACTTTCTTTTTCCTTCTATTTTTCCTCTTCTGTTTCTTTCTCTTCACCCTCTTCTTTCGTGGAAGCACTGTTTTTTAATCACCTTACCTGCACTGATATATCAAAGGAATTCTTAAATGAAGAGAAAAATTAAAGATCATAGAACCATACAAAGAAGACCAAAATGCTGCTTACAAAACTTCAGCGTTGCATCTGGTGACATAGGAAAATGATTACTCATTTGTGAACTTTATATTTAAACAAAAACACAAATGAAATGCATCAGTCAAAGTTATGTTTGTCCTATTTGAGTTTTTATCTTAACTTGCAGATTCACAAATATTGCATGGCTAATCACATCACATTTCTTATTTCTTGCTCAACCCTCACTCTTAATTTCTTAATTCTGTTTTAACTTACCTGTTGTCATTACCTTGATTTCCTTAGTTCCTTGCTATTCACTTTTCCTTCAGGGTGTGACAGAGAGACAGCACCCAAAGCTTAGTTTAAGAAATCATTTCTAATTGCTACTGTGACCCAGTGAGAGCTTTAGGGCATATCATTTAGATTCACTGTGCTTCCTGTTTCTCATTTGCTCAAATGTTCTATAATGACATTGACCTCCAGGCCTCCCCAGTCAGGCAAAGAAACTCATGACTGTTTATAAGTCACAGAACTATTGTTTTTGAGTACAGACAAATATATTCCAATCATGAATTTTCATTCTGCCATAGTATTTCCCTGTATCCCAGTGTTCTTTTTATGCTAAGAAATAAAGTTATTGCTTGATAAAATACATTTTAAAGTGATTATTTCATTTTGAGACAGTTTTCAGTAAAAGAAACAGAAGTACAGTCATATCTAAGAAGATGGGATGATTGTTATAGAAAACGATTTTGTAAAGCATAAATTTTCAAGCCTAGAATTCACTCAAAGGTGGATTATTGTTATGAATGAGAGAAAAGGGTGAGAGACTGTAATGAATGCTGGATGTGAGCAACCTTACAGGATGCTGAGACCTTTATTTGGAGCAAAAAAGCGAGCTGCTTGTGGGTGAAAGGCATGAAACTGGAGGTCCAGCACTGTTAATCACATGTTAATGAGTTTTCTCCGCTGTGCTCAGAAGGAGAGATAACTCTCCCTGCTCTACGACCACTTAGATCTTTCCCTTCTGTATTCCAGATCCTAGAAGAATCTTGTGTGTATAATCACTGAGTGGTGATTTTTTTTTTTACCTAAACAATAGATAGGAAACTGCCATAGCACTAAATGTCCATCATAATCAATGATCATTTTAGAAAAATATGAGTAGCATAAGATGTCACATGGTAGCAGTGGAAACCTTTCTCTTACTGTATATTTAAAGTGTGAAGCTTTTCTCAGAAAATTACTATTCTAAAACTAAAATTGGAGAGTGAGATCTAGCACCAGAATAAGTGACAGGTTTAACAATGACAAGATAAATTCTGTAACCTTCTTAAAATATTCTCTAACTTCATGAAGACATTTCTGACCTAACTTATCTGATTTCAGATTGAATATCCCCAAAGCAATCAAGTTGCATGATTCAGACTCCTTAATGGTGAACATTTTCTTCCTGAGGTATAAATAAAACTATCAAGTTAACAACTCTCATTTTCAGCATAGGCAAAGAAGAAGAAAAGAGGAATTAACAATGACTTCTACTAAAGTGACAAAGATGAAAAGACACAAATTTATTTACATGGTATGGCCCCAAGGTAATTAATACAATATGATATATAAACATGAGGATTAACTTTAATTAGAAATTTACTTTTAATAAATATGCAACATAACTAATTATAAAATTAACATTTTGAATTTAAATATGTCTCACTACTCATATGTAACAGATAGTATAAAGTTTTTGTTGTGTGCCTTAAAAATATTTCTGCACGCTTTGTTTCACCCAAATGTCTCAGAGACCACTCTATTACCATCAGTATCTTACCTTATTACCAGGATTTATTTTCGCTACATTCGTGGCAGAGACAAATTATTTTGCCACAGTATTCTAAGCAAATGTCTTTATTTCATTTTGTTACAGAGAGTGCTTCTCAGCTTCTGGGTGTTTTCCTTTCAATTAGAGATGTCTAAGCCTAATAAATTTTAAATGTAATCTTACATTCCTTCAAGACCTAGTAAAAATAGATGAGAAAATGCTTCTAGATAGGATTCTTGGATAATTTAAATAACAGAGCTCTCAACCAGTGAGTTACTTTATATACTTGTGGAAAATAATTTTAATAAAATGAACAGTCCAAGAATACATTATTCCTCAGTTCATTAGATAAGATCATAGCTTCGAACCAGATGTCAAGATGAGTTGAGGAAATGTAACCCTATCATGATGAACTTTACTAACCTTTGTCTGAGTCACAAAATAAATCATAATCCCACTAAGGAATAACAATAGAAGACTTAATGAGAGACTACCAGGTAAATAAAAAAAAAAAACGTACTTGCAAACTTCTGGAATATATTCTACAACAGATGATAAATAATCTCTTTTTTGAGATTGTAACAGTATCACTTCCTCCAGGACAGGAAGGTCTCTTGATAATTACAGCCTTTTTCAAGAGACATAAGCAAGAGCGGGTATGGACCCCATGAGTGGAAGATGTGGAGCTATGAGATTTTTTTTAAGGCCTAGTATCCTAAATCATGGCTTTAAATAGAGCCATCTGCCCATCAGAAATGTCTCTCTGTACCTCAGGAACATGAAAGCTGAGCTCTCTCCGTTGACCTGTTGTGCATGTGGTGGTTTGCTCTTGCAGCTCTCACGGTCTTAACCCGGCCAACAGAAGGTAAAGCTCTCTGCTCCAGCTTTGGACATGAGAGTGACCCTAGTTAGTTTACATTTGATGTTTCCAATGCCTGAGTCTCACAGTGACTGCAGGGGTTCATCAAGCTTCTCAGAGGTCACATCTGTGAGCTACCTTTGATCTTTTAGTCATAGACTTGATGAAGCACCTCAAAACTAGGTGGTAGGCGCTGAGGAGGAAGGAAGATATTTTTGACTCAAACTAATTTATCTCTTTCAAGAGTTTCAAATATTTTCAATTTTTCTCACACTGGGATATAAAAATCCTATTAATGCAAAAAAGACCATATAGTTTTTCTCAGTACTGAGTTTTGACACCCAATTCATTGACTATCAGACTGCTATTTTGGGGCACATGGGTCCAGGTTTTAACTGTGGTGCCAAACTACATAACAGTCATGCATAAAATACAATATATCATAAAGTGAATTTCTACTGTGTATTAACTAAAATAAATAAGTAATTAAATATTAATAAAAGAAGGTTAAATGAATAGTAATGAAAAACAGAGTATTATAAGGGCCCATAGTTATGCCAAGTCATGAACAATTCTTCCTTACCCCAAGCCCTTTATTGTAACATGCCCTTTAAGACCCACAACTCTATGATGCAGGTACAATGATTCTTTACATTTTACTGATATAGACAAAGGTCAGTGAAAGTAAGCTATTTGTTCTAAATCTAAAGTCAATGGAGTAGCAAAATCTCAACCCAACAATTGGTCTCCAAACCCATGTGCTCTAAACTCCCTCAGTGTATCTGAATAATGTTTAAAGTATTAGTCAATGTGGTTTTTAACTTTTTTCTCACTCATCTTGTGATCTTATCTTATTTTGGCCACTTAATATGAGGTTATCACTGTGCAAGGGTCAACAAAACCAGAAAGTAAAACTGTTGACTTCTTTGATAGAAATAAGGAAAACAAATTGCAAATAAGAAGGAGAATCCAAAACTATATAAGATCTCTGCTGAGGTCCCCCTTGCCTCACAGAGAACCTCCTGCCATCCACTAAGCAGATGGGACCAAGAGAGGTTGAAGCAGACTACCCATGCCCACACTGTTTGAGAAGCAGCCGCACATCCTTTCATGCTGCCAAACCTTGTTACTAACACCAAAAGCAAAGGGCACAGAATACCACAATCAGGAGGTAACAGGGTCACACTAATGCATCACATATATACCGCAAGCTTGGGAACACAGAAACTTCAGTAGAAACAGTCACAGAGAGGCTTTAGACAGGGACTAGCTGCCTCCTCTACCTAACACTATATAAAACATTTTGAAACATTACATAGAAAAGAAAAAGGAAAGAGTGGAGTGTTTAACACTGTACATATTTCAAATGCTTTAACGAACTTAACAACATAATGAATGCCAAAGGGTTCTATATTATTATCTTCATTTTCCCTAAAATTGTCACAAAGAAAGAAGTGAGGAAATAGACAATCCAAAGCCATGTCTTATTTTTTTTCTCAGTAAATTAACTATCCAGCAGTTATTGGATGTTTCACTACTTACATTCTAAGGAATTCTCTGGGAAGATAACTGTCTGCGGGTGTCAGGGCTACTAGAACTTGAGTCCTGGCAAAAGGAGGCCAACGGCTGTAGCATGTGTATGTGTAACTTAGTGCCTCTGGGAATCCATTTGAAAATCAGTGACGTTGGCTAACTATAGTCTGTAAAGCAAAAAGGCAAGTAATTCACTTTGCCTAGTAAAAAACTCGTTCTCATTTTTCGCTACTTAAAACTTTGAGACTTGGTGACTTCTAATAAGAAAAGCAAACATTTGCAGCCTTAGCAAAGCTATGTTTAATTGAGGCTAGAATCAAAATCAAATATCCAAAAGTTCATCACAATTGTCTCTGAAAATGGTTTGTATAACTAAGAAAATTTACAAATAATTTTATTCTGCAAATGGTTTTCCATCTATGTTAGTAGATTTATTTGCTAAGAATTTCTCTGGAAACTCTTCTCGTTTGTAATAGCTAAGAGTACGAACTTTTATGAGTATTGCCATAGCCATCTTGATAAAAAAAACCACCCTGTTTTCAGGAAAGAAGATCAATATTATGCAAAATAGTTAAGAGAAAAAGGAAAACACAGATTTAAGGAAAAACATGATGATACATGGCCTGGCACTACACACAGCAGAACTCTGTTGCTGAGAAGGTCTAAAGCCATCTACTCAGAGCAACTTTACATGAATAAATAAATGTGGATGGCAGAGGCAATTGGCTGTTGTCTGCTAATGAAATTAAGAAGTTGAAACTTAGCCACATTATAAACATGAAGAAGTGCCTTCTATTAAGTGGATTAAGTACATTAAAACTTTAGCTGAATTAACCTCCTTCACCCAAACCAACCAAGTCTTAACAAATAAAAATGTGACATGGTCAAGGACAATTTCCATCTGCAGCAATGATTTTTTTTAACTGTTAAAAAGAAAACAGACATTTGCTCACCTTGTCACATCAAAAGACTTTTTTAAAAAGTGTTTTTCTATAGAATCCCTAGGGAGCACAATACTGATTAACTTGAGTTTGACATATTTTAAAGTCTAATGTATTGATAAGAAAGCAAAATGTTGATGTAATAAATTCTTAGGCAATCTTATCAAAAAAAAAAAAAAGGAAAGAAAAAACTGAAATCTATGCAGTTAGGAATGAACGGGGTGAAATCACAATGGATCCTGGGGAAATCCAGAAGATCATTAATACCTGCTTTAAGAAATTTTAATAAGAAGGAAAAAACAGTTGAAATGGACAGATTCCTAGAGACACACTAATTACAAAAGTTGAATAAAGAAGATATAAAAATTCTGATAACCCAATATTTATCAAAGAAATTGAAGATGTAATTAGAACTTACCGGCAAAGAAAAGCACAGGTCTAAAGGATTCACGGTCAAATTCTATAAGAAATTTAGAGAAGATCTAACGCCACTATTTCTTAAACTTTTTAACGAAAGTGAAAGAGGAGCAGTGTTCCCAAAGGCATATCTGGAAGGAAGTATCAACCTGGTGTGAAAAGCAGAGAAGGATCCAACCAAAAAAAGTTAACTACAGGTCTTAATCTAATACAATTTACATCCCCAAAAGTTATAGAAGTCTTCCCTGGAATATGAGACTCTGGTACGATGCTCTTCTAAGCCACAGATCAAAAAGAGTAACAAGTATGTGCTGTTTCTATCCAAAATTATAAACGATATCCTATCAAATTTAAAACAAAAAATGATATCTTGTCCAAACTAGGGGGAACATGACACTTTTGTAGATGTGATTTTCTACATGGAAAGCCTAAGACAATTTCGAGAAAAATTACTAGAACTCAGAAGAGATTTCAGCAAGGTGACAGACTCAAAACCAATGCACACAGGTGAAAAGCAAGTCTCTATTTAGGAAATTTATGTGGATCACCGCTGTTATATTAATTGCCTATTCTAGTTAACAATTTACTCAAAACTCAGTGGTTTAAAATAGTACTGTTAATTGTCTCACATATACTGTGAGTATGCATGTGGCTCTGGGTTTCACACAAAGGCAACCATCAAAGTACCGGCTGGACCCCTGTCATCTGAAGCCGTAACGAGAAGACTGGCTGCTTCCAAGCCTGTGCAAGAGGTTCTTTTTTTTTTTTTTTTTTTTTTTTTTTTTTGTGCAAGAGGTTCTTGAGGGCTCAGGGTTTCCTACTGGCTGGAGGCCTCTCCTCATCCTCATCACAGAGCTTCAGCAGAAAGCTTGTTCTAGAAGCCAGAGACAGGGTGTGTATCAGTTAACGCTTACTAAGGTCAGGTGTACAAGAGTGCAAAATGTCTGTTTGCACACTGGAGAACTGAAGGGCTTAGAGCCCCCAACAATGTCCCCTGTGAGTCTGTATCAAGGCTCTGTACCAGAAAGACCCAAGACGAAGTGGTAAGAGCTTATTTAATTTATGGTAATTTACCGTCATTCTCCCAGATCCATTTGTCTTGTGCACAGACCAAATGGGAAAATTAAATGGAGTTGTAGTCGGAATCACCACCCCTGGATCCTTCAAGTCCTTAATAGTGGGCCTGATCTCTGCAGTCCCTACGGAGTTGTGATATTGTTTTTGGTTTACTATTCAACTAGACAAATGCAACTCTAATGACTTCCATTTTGCCTTTCCAATATAATGGCCTTCACACTACAGGTTAAGGAACCAGTGTGCGTCCTGTCAAGTAGTGAGGATGTCTATCCCAATTATGCATCCCGGGACAGGTGAAATGACTATGGGATGGGCCCCAGTGGACCCACTGTGAGTCAGACCTTTGCTAAAACTTCATTAACCACCTAGCCTCCATAGACCTCTGCACCTACTGAAGGACCGCTGTGATGTTTTGGCTTCCCCGGAATCAACATTAATTTAGAATCAGTGTCCAGTAATCCCTGAGATAGCTGATCTTCCCCTTCACCCAAGGTACAGTTTCCCTAGTAAAAGACCTTAGTTCTCTTTGGGAAATGATGGGAAAGAAATTGACCTTACAAATTTTTGGTGCTGCACCGGAGTCCTTCCTCAAAGGGCCTCAGCCTCCCCTTCATTCAAGGGGTTCTGCATTTGTAGCATGGCTGAAATCTGGGAACTGGTCAAGGGACCAGGATTCCTTGTTACTATAATCTGAAGTGGATTTCTGTTAATTTGCCCTTAAATTTTTGCCTATATAAATCTAGTAATAATTTTGTAATCTTCCTGTCTGTTTCACTTTTAGGAACACCGTGGTTAATCAGCCAATACCGTAGGTCCATGCACTCAAACCTTTCTGATGATTATTCTGCTTCGGCTGTCCATTACAGTAAGTGCACACCCTAGCTTTGGTGATTCAGTGCTGCCAATCCACCACTTCTACTCTGGGACCCAATCAAATGCACTGCCCTTAAGTTCTCCAGTTGAGTAACTATGGTCCCCACCATAAGATTTGGCATAAAGAGAACACCAATAACAGGGCTTCTCATGGTTGCTGGTTCCCCCTTCATGACTCTATTTTTCAAGGTGCTAGGGAAGGGTACATTTTCTGAATCACCCCAGTTCAGAAGATTTAGTTTGACATGACAAATCCATTCCAGCATTTCCCTTAGCCTTGAATCCCTTCCTTGATGGTAAACTACAGAATGTCAGGCAACCCTCACTCACTCACGGGAGGCCATCTTTGGATCCATACTTCTGCCTCTAGCCACTTCCGTTCACTGTACAGACAGCAGCAAAGCCTGACCCAGATGTATGTCTTAGCCACCATTATCCTACATCCATCAAATCCATTCCCATGCTTACTCATCAGGCCTCTGCATGTGAGAGAAAATTCAAGAAGTTCTCTGGGGAAAGAGTGGACTTCTGGGAAAAGGAGGTTTCTGGGATTTGAGCCTAGTTATAGACTTGGAGGCAAAAGTTGGTGAAGAAGATAGGTCTTGAGGAAGATCAGTGTTATCATGCTTTGTCAACGTGGGATTAGTTTCCTAAGGTGTAGTGGGAGGAGGCAATGCCACAGGGGTGAGGATGGAGATACCTCCACCACTGTGTGTGTGGAAATCTCCTCCTCTGGAAAAATGGTCTTATTAAAGTCTAAGAGCTCACTGTATTCAACCCCACTAGGATCCTCCCAAACATCTCATTCCCAATTTTGTTCAATTTTGTTTTAAATTATTAACTTTTTAACGGTTGCTGAGAATCATGTAATTAATTCATGGCTTTCGGTTAACCCCTCTGAGCTCTGTCTTTACAAAGATACCAAGAACATTTCATGCCAGATATCCTGTATTTTAATTTATTATTCTCATCAGTGCTTCCGTAAGGAAAGGGCTTCTAGGTACTCATTGCTTGTGAGATAACTGACTGAAGTGTAAGGATTATGAAAAACTCTTAGAAAATTTCTTCCTGGGTATTTATACCTCCTGTGTTCTGTCAACACAACAGATTTTCCCCCCAAGGCAACAAGAGCGTGAATGACTGATGGCTAATGTTAACTGTCAACTTCATTAGCTTGAGAAATATTTAGAAAGTTGGTAGAGCACACTTCTGCTTGTGTCTGGATGGGTCCTGGGGTCATGACCTTGGAGACTAAATCTGATCCCTGCCCCTTTCTCAAGAGCTTGTTTGGAGGTTCTAGCAGGGGAGTGCAGCTACTCATATACCCTTGACCTAGGTACGGTCCTCCTCTATTGGGGGTGGTCGTCCTCTTCAACGGAGCACGCAGCTTTGGGAGGGACGCACATGGAGTGTTGAGGGAGGAAGGGGACACCCGCCTAGCCAGCCGGATCAGGCGAATCAACCCTGGCGATCACTGGGGTGACAGATGTCGCAGCCAGATGGCCCTCACATCCCCTGCTCCTTTCTCTCTGATTCTCTCTCTACTCTTTGTTATTATGATCTGAAGAGCTCCCTTTGGCAAACCCTTCCACCATGATGGTTTTGGTTCACTCCAGGCCCTGAGCAATGGAGTCCGCTGACCATGAGCTGAGCCTCTGAAGCAGTGAGCCAAAGTTAACCTTTTCCACTTTATTTTGTGTATGTGAAGAGCTGTATGTAAAGAGCTGCCTAGCACAGTAACTGTATGATTAGTTGTTCAAATAGCCAGCCAAATGTCATGCTGCCTCTTGAGTGATAGCTGTCTATGATGCCTCAAGGGAGCATAAATTACATATGCAAATGTTATGCTTTGTCTGGAGATCCTGCTAGCCTTATAGGGACATAGTCCTGTTTACATGGGAAGCATCTACAGTTTCATTTACGATCTAACAAAATACAGCTTTTACTTGGGTTAGGGACCTAGTGAAGATTTAGTTATAGGATATTTAATTTATTTTCTAAACTGAGGCCCTTTTAGAAGGAAAAAGTGCAATAAATATTGAGAAAACAAGTATAAACCAAATCTCTGATGAACCTATCTCAGCCGTGGCAAATCTGGGACAAATGTGCCACAGCTTGCTGGTTGTTATCACTGACAGCTTTAGGTTTCTCCGTCATCAGTCTGTACACAGCCACCACAGGTAAAGACTGACAAAACGCAAATATTGTCATGTGCATCTGTAAGGACACTCCTGTGACCTGGGAAGCATTAAAATGTCAAAGGACTGCTTTCTTCTTGTCTCTATGAAGCTGTGAGCAGCTGCTTCTATTGTTTTTTTAGCTGGGGATCAAACTCAGGACCTTGTGCCTGTCAGGCAGGCGCTTATGCCACAGAGTTATATCCACAGCCCAAGAATGGCTGCTTCTAAAATGTCTGGAAATGGTCTCTGTTTCTCATATCCTTGTTCACTCTCTTCTCCCTGATACAGGCTCTGGATCTGGGACTTTCTCTCTCTCTCTCTCTCTCTCTCTCTCTCTCTCTCTCTCTCTCTCTCTGTGTGTGTGTGTGTGTGTCTCTGTGTGTGTGTCTCTCTCCCTCCTCTCTCTAATTTTCAAATCCTGTTTTTGTTTTGTGTGATAGGTTCTTGTTATGTAACTCCTACTGGTCTTGACTTTGGGGTCCTCCCGCCTCAGCCTCTGGAAACTAAAGTAATGTTCTCATGAAAAGTGTAAATAACAATTAAATAGCGTTATTGGTTACCATTATTGTAAAAAAAAAAAAAAACCCAAGAATTAAAAAGCAAAGAATAAAAGCAACGTATTGTTCTCAATGTACTCTTTTTTAATTTTCTACTTGGATATGTTGAAGATACATAATAAATATATTCACTTTAGAGAGTGGGTACATGTATCTGTAACACATTCTGGTTATTTTTACCCTTTCACTTTGCCTTCTCCTTTCCCTCCTTCCACATATCTCCTTACACCTTAAAAGAGCCTACCTCCTTAATGCTCTAATTATGGGAAAATGAGAGGATGTCATATCCAAGATTAGAGTCTAAACAACTGTGACATACTAAAAAGAAAATACCGGCCATTGTCTCATAAGATACATTTTATCATGTTTTTTAATAAAATATCTTTCCTAATCTATTAGGACAGATTTTATAAAAAGAATAACTAGTGCTTTTCCTCTTTGATAGAATAGCATTTGCATTGCTCTTGTTTTCAGTCTGTGGTGGATACATCAATAGTCACGTTGAGTGCGAATGCCCGGATGAACCGAGCCAGTACGGCTCTGGGCACGGAGGATTGGTGCTGGAATGGCATAAAGGCAGAATAAGACGGGGAGATTGCACACTGTTGAGTTTTCTGAAGAAGTTGCTTTTTGGCAGTTCTTCTTCAAAGGCTATGTGGCTGCTATCTTTCTGCAGGAGAACTTCAGTTCTCATCTTCATTTTGGGCATTTTCTCCTGGCTTCCAGTGCATATCTTTCAGCCTTCTGGCACAGATACTTCACCCTGTGGCACAGACTTGCGAGTTTCCACCACAGGCCCTTGGGCCTTTCTGGTTTAGATCTTTGATATGGATTTGCACAGGACATTGCTGTGGGTTCTGAGCCCTTGCCTGGATCATTCGAGCCTCCAGTGTGCAGAAAAATGTCTTGTACTCCTCTACATCTGACTCAAGTAAGCATTGACTAATACACATTTGGTACCAGGAGTGACTCTAAAGAAAAAGAATTGTAAAGGCATATTTCCTTTTTACTGGTCTTACGGATGCTTGCAGCTGGGTCTCTGGTTTGATGAGATCTAAAGATGCCATGGTGATTCTATCTAATACCGTGGGGAATACTGTTAGTCCTTGGTGTGAATTGTTTAAAATGATACATAATATAGATCCATGTGACTATCCCAGCTCACCACTTGTGAGATGTAAGGAATTTAGGGTCTCTATAAATGAATCTTTCAAATTATTGTTGGCAGAATGGGAAATATAGTGATGCTGACTGGTGGATTTTAGCATCTCTGGATAAATTAGTGATGGAAAATAATGAGCTCAACACAGCTATAGTAAACCTAAAGTCTTCTGACTATGAAGACAAATTAATGAAGGAAAATGAGGAGCTCAAAGATGCAAATTGTCCACTTCAGACACATAGGAAAAATTTAAAAATTTTTGTGTCCTGAAAGAAAACCTTTCTTTTAGCTGCAGGGATAAGATCATAGAAAACCAAACATAGACCCTCATAATTCCATTAGCTGAAATACAGGGTATTCAGCCTTGGGAGATGTGTGAAGTAAACATGATGGAATTAATCAGAAAAGAAAGAGATCCTGTTCAAAGAGGATGACCACCCCCGGTAGAGGACTGTTCCTAGGTCAAAGGGTATACGAGTAGCTGTGCTCTCCTGCTAGAACCTCCAAACAAGCTCTTGAGAAAGGCGTAGGGACCAGATTTAGTCTCCAAGGTCATGACCCCAAGACCCATCCAGACACAAGCAAAAGTGTGCTCTACCAACTTTCTAAATGTTTCTCAAGCTAATGGAGTTGACAATTAACATTAACCATTAGTCATTCACATTCTAGTCCCCTGAGGCAGGAAAAAACTGTTGTGTTGACAGAGCACAGGAAGTATAAATACCCAGGAAGAAATTTTCTAAGAGATTTTCATAATCCTTACACTTCAGTCAGTTATCTCACAAGCAATGAGTACCTATAAGCCCTTTCCTTACGGAAGCACTGAGGGGAATAATAAGTTCAAATACAGGATATCTGGCATGAAATGTTCTTGGTATCTTTATAAAGACGGAGCTCAGAGAGGTTAACCAAAAGCTATGAATTACATGATTCTCAGCAACCATTAAAAAGTTAATAATTTAAAACAAAAAGGGTGAAAATATCACAGTTTGATGGACTACTTATTAAGTATGGCTTTGCAGAAGGGAGATAAATCTCACTTCAGAAGCAGTCCACCAAACTGTGATATTTTCATCCACTTTATTTTAAGTTATTAAACGTTTTAATGGTTGCTGAGAATCATGTAATTCATAGCTTTTGGTTAATAGAGATAAAGAAGGTTTCATACTTAGGGTTTAGGCACCTATAATGCTTGGAGATAGGAAACCTAAAGAACTGATCCTGCAAAACTGAAAGTAGATATGATCAGTGTGGGAAGGCAGATGAGGGCCATAAAGTAAACAGCTTCAAGCAGGAAGCAGATGAGTTATCAGAAAAAATTGCCACTTTTTTTTCTATATTTCAGAATAACTGCAAGGAGAGTTCTGGGTGCTCCCAATTCCAGGTAGTTATAAATATCTATGATGATGATATGACAGTTGCCCTGATCTGATCATTACACATTCTTTTGTGTGTGTATGTCTTTTTGAGACAGGGACACTCTGTGCTTTTCAGAATGGCCTTGAGCTCACTTTGTAGGCCAGGCTGGCCTTGAACTTGCAGTGATCCTCCTGCTTCAGCCTCCTGACTGCTGAGATTACAGGTATGTGCCACCATGCCTGGCCTCACTACACATTCTTTGCAAGGGCTGATCAAAAAGTGTGGTGTGTGTTTCAATTACAAAACAAAAATTATCACAATAACAAACACATTGCATCTATCTCCTTCACAATGCACCTTCTTGATTCAAGTATACTTTTCCCAACATTCTCTTCTCTTTCCAGAGCACTTATGGGAATCCTGTTATCTGAGTGTCTTTATGAGAAGCAGTAGGCAGGCTCCCAAAAATGTTATGGTATGCCTTTATCTGCTTCCTCACCAGAGCTGGCACACATGTGATTCCTGGTTCTTCTGAGAAGTCAGAATGACCATAAGCAGTAAATGTTTTTAATCAGTTCAGAACATCAAGGCAGTCACAACCACACAACTAAAGATGCTCAAAAGAAAAAGCTTCCAGGGCTGCTTCAGGCAGCACCAAGAATGATAGCATAACTATGAAGCAAAAGGCAGAATTTTGAGGGAGATTAATGGCAATTTGTTTTTACTATAATAAATTTTGTTAGTGTAAGTAGTCCCCATATTGCTTGGTCACACCTCATACATGTAAACATGTGCAATTACTGCATACATGTCATTAAAAATAAAAGGACATATTTTTAAACTAAAATTTAGCAACTTTTTGAACAATCAGACTAAATTATCCAGTGTGTATTGTAAGAGAAAAGATCAGAGGCAGGGAGAAGAGTCAGTTAGCTTAGGTGTGAAAAGAGTCAGTATATGACAATGAGATTAAAAATACATAAATGCAAATAACATGCAGAAAACACTAGGTGGATATGGGAATGGGTTAGTTTTCAGAGTGAAGAAAGAGGAACTAACGATGCAATTTCAGAACCAAGCTTGGGTAACCAAAATCTATGAATGGCCTGGGAAGTAATTAAGTATTCAAATTGAGATACAGCTAGAGAAACAAATATATTGTTTTGTATTTTTCTTGCTCTGACTTCTCAATGTACTTCCTGAACTTTTATGCTAATGTGCATCTAAGCAAACCCTCTAACATAAGAAAATGTGACTGAATTAAAAAACAATTATTCTAACATTAGAGAAAGAACTGAGCAATTCAGTCTATCATTTTCCTTCCAGTTCAGGGTACGGGACATTACTCAAAGGACCTCTGGCAAAATGCAAAGTACCAGCCTCACATCAAGGGGCTTTCTTATTCTCACTTCTAGTCAGTTGCTACCCGGAAGGAATCCACACTGAATACAGCAGGATCTGCAGGTCTTTCAAAAGAAGCCAGAACACACTATAGATGTTTTCTACCCAGACTCTTTCTACAGTGGCTCACCTGAAACCAGACATTTGACACGGAATTTCATTTATTCATCAGGCATTTTTTCTTGTCAAGAAATACACACTCCGGGCTGGGGATATAGCTCAGTGGAATAAGCGCCTGCCTAGCAAGCACAGGGTCCTGAGTTCGATCCCCAGTACCACAAAAAAAAAAAAAAAAAGAAAAAAGAAATACACACTCCTTACATTTTTATGAGACTTAAGAATCGTGAAATTAAAATCCAGAGAGATACAGAAGCTGGCAGAATAATTTAGGAGGGTCATGATGTAGATCTACAAAGTATAGCAAAGCAGTTGGCTTCTGACATTGAAATATAAACAACATTTAGACATTAGGTAGATAGGAAAAGGACAGTGATGCCCCAGAAAACATTTCTGTTTTGAATGTAAGCTCTAGGACTAATATGTTTTCAAGTAGGTGAACTCTTGTGGGAATGACTGAATATATGATGAACCCATATATCTCCATGTTTTATGCTGGTGTCAAATTCTGAAAACATGGTAGTAAACAAAATACGTGAAAACCTCTGCCTCCTTTACCATGATCTTCTTCTCTAGTCCAATCATGCCCATCATAGGAAGGGAAAGGAGAAGCATCTTTGATCTTTCTGAGACTTGATGGCTTAAGAAGAAGTGATTAAGTTATCCCTCCCTCCCCAAAAGAAAACTCAAAATGTATATCTCTCTGCCTCACTAACAGCTGATATGAAAATAGGCTTCTAAATGTTCCAGAAATTTGATCAGCTCACCGTCCTTTCAGTGATGACCAGCTTGGTCTAGTTGATTTGTAGAAAATATTGTGGACAGTGAAACAACTCTAAATACAGTAAGAGCTAATCTCAGCTGTTTCATTAACTTTCAGTGTAACCTTAGGGTACTTATTTAACCTTTTTCCTAATGCAAACACTGAAATACAAGCTGACACACTGAGCTGGAAGAGAAAACTAATATAAACTTTACCAAAGTGCTTAGTAATAGAAAATTTTATATAAATGCTCTCCAAATATATTCTCCCCTTTTCTCACCGTGTCAGTATTAGTTTAGAAAGGAAAGAGATGACACTTGGTGGTAAATTGAAAAACCAGGATAAATGACATATGTATGTATACACAGGATAGCTAACATAGCTGTATTACTGACTTCTATCACCTTACTGAAAGGAACAATTAAGGATTAATTATTTGATCCATCTTGCATGTCTATATTTGTTTTCCTGAGAAACCACTTTGAAGATATCAATATGTAATACAACAACCATTGTTAATTTCCTGTCACCTTGTCTGTAATTCAGTATTGCTTGTGTTGTTCTTATGCTATTTTGTAAATGAATGCCTGTTTGTTAATATGTTTTCATTTTTTTATTTTTAAAATAAATTTTTAAAAATTCCCTCTGTTACATTATCTACATATTATGTGGCACTTTTGGTAGTTGCTAAAATAATACATACGAGTTGTTGTAAACCAGCACACTTGAACTATGAACTATTAGCTCCTATTCTATGTTAGGGAAAACTTTAGGCCTGTTTGTGACACTGACATTTACTGCATGTGTAAAGCCATATTGCTATCTTTTGTTTTTAGTAATTTATCTAACCCCTCTATTGAGCTAAGCCTTCTGCAAATGACATTTTTGGTTTAAGAGGCACTTCTCAGAAAGATACAGAAATCAGAACTCGTAGGAGGAGAGGAACCCAGTACGTCTTGGAAACATCTATGCATGCAGCCCTGAATAATTCTGCCCTGAAAGTCAAAGGCTCTTGAAAGAATTGGTTTGAAGAGAGACTTTCCTAGGTGTTCTCTTTGACATATGCTCATTCGCTTTCTCTCCATGGCTGTCCTTGCTGCTCCTTCTAACCCGCTCAGGCGAAAAGCAAGGATGTGCAGAAGCGGAGGAGCCAGGGCATCCGAGCTCAGCAGAAGTAACTTCCAGAAAGGGTCCCTAGTTCTAGGTAGATTCCACCTAGACCACGTGCTCACACGAGGTCCACGGCATTCTTGGAAGACCACCATGATCTCCTAGTCTGGGAATATTTGAAGCCTTCATCAGCACCCCCAAAGTAAATCTTCTCCAAGTCATTTCTTTTTAAAAACATTTATAAAAGTAAATCTATTTCAGATACCCTCTGAGTTCTGGCGTTGAGCAAATTAGAAGTTCTTAATGTAGTGCACACCAAAGTGTGAAAACTAAAAACATAATAAAATATATCGGATACCTTTTAGATCCCTGATGTAATGTTATCTGCTAGTCACATTTAATATATGTTTGGACTCAATAACATGTGCACTGGTTTCCTAGGGCTGCCATAATGTATTACTGCAAATTTGGGGGAATACAACAGTCATATACTCTCTCACTGTCCAGCGGTACGTGTTCCACTAGCAGTGTACTAGCAGGGATGGTCCCTTTGGTGTCTCTGAGAGAGAATCCATTTGATTAGCTCTCCTCGTTGATGGGGATTACATAGCAGCGGTTTATACGTGGATCACTGCAAACCAGCATCCGTCTTCATCTGACCTTCTCTGCTGTTTTCTCTGTGTGTTGTTTTGTCTCTGCAGAGAAATTCCCAGCAAACGTAGGGACAGCTCTAGTTCAGAATATTATTATCTTAATCCTACCTGTAATTCCCTCCATGAAACCCTCAGTTCCCAATAAGGTCACATCCTGAGATTCCAGGTGAATTTGAATTTGGAGCAATGCTTTTCAAATCACCACTGGGAATATTTAAGATCATTATACTCAAAGACATTGAGGACGATTGAGGATAAATAACTTCTGGAGCAACAGTTTTTTCTACAGAATGTGCTACTCGAAACTAAGACAGTTAACATAGAAAACACTTCTTCATAATACCGAGATCACCTGGCAAATTTTTAGAGATTGTGCAATTTTCTTAAAGGATAACCCAATAGAAGCATGATTTCTTATGTAACCTGTCCACCAACATCTGCTAAAATCCTGTGGACATACAAAATCAAATAATGACTGTGTTTGATATGTTGACCATTTTAATACTTTTATTTGGGAGACAGTTCTACTCAACTCATGTATCTGAGTAACCCTTGCTATTGTGATTCTATTCTGTGGAACATCAGATGGCTGAAACATGGAAAAGACACATACAGAAGAAATCAAATAAAGAAGGAATATTTCCTAAATTTCACCTTCTTATGACTTCCAGCTGTGTGCACAGGTACTTGAAAACAAGTACATTCTATAGTGCTGCTTTCCTTAAAGATACCATGGGAAATTCTCTGCATGGTACCCAGGGACTCATCAAATATTAAACCAGAAAGGATGGATGCAGAAAAAACTACTTGGTTATCAATGCAGTATTGCATTGCTGAGGAATCAGACCAGCGCTCTGCCATCTGTAGACCTATTTGAAGTGCAAGTATTGCCACTGACCTATAATGATTTAACATTCCTCTGGGGAGTACAGAGAGTGTGACTCATATGGCTTGAATTTGTGCAGAAAATAAAGGAACAGGGATGAAATATAGCACTTGCTATTTGAACACTTTTAAGGTCAAGTGCTGTGACTCTAGATGGCCTTATTAAGCGAACAGATTTAAGAAGATAACAAATACTTTTTGGCTCATAGCTCTATACTGTAGATCACTAGGTTTTGTGTAATCTCTCACACTGATATGATTTTTTTTGAGTTATTTATCTACATAAGTCACTTTAAATTGTACTACTATATTTACTGGAGAGTTACATGTGCCGACTTGTTATCATTTGTCATATCAACTTCCTAACAGAGTCAACTATCTTCAGAATGACTTTATCTCATTTCAGACCCTGCACACAATAAATTATGGTGCCCAAGCTCACTTTTATACCAGGTCTTAATAAAGAAAAGATTAGCTGCTCAAAACCTGAATAAAACCTGAAACAAGTGCAGTTAGTTGCAAAAGCCTCCTTGAAAAAAAAAATAGGCCGAGCAAAACTTGCAACGTCAGAGAACAGGAAGTCCTACATCCCCCCCCCAACATATAGTTTAAATAAAAATTCCTAAGTCACCTATCTTTGAGAGAAAATAGAATCTAGTCGAACAGCTTTAGCTCCATTCAAACTAAGACTCACTGAAGCCGGTAAAGATACCGGGTCCTCTTTTGCAAAAGATTGTACACATTCCAATGTCATGTCACCAGGACAAGACCCATAATTTCCAGGGGAGCCCTGGGATTGTTTCCTACATCTCTCTTTTCCAGAGAGTGAGTCTCCTCAGAGAAATTACTGCTGGCTTGCCACTCTTGCAGCTCTGATGATTCCCGTACAGTCAAGCCACCCAAAGGAGAAGCAGCAGCTCTCCCTTTGGCTGGTAGATGTCAATCCTTACATCTATTCAGCACAGTTCAAATGGGCAAAAGTGAGACCTCCCAGCTTTCCCCCAAGGAAAGGAAAAATTGTTCCATGTGACAAGTACTCTAACTTCTCTGAGGATGCCCAAAGACATTGTATCTGCCTCTGTAGTGTTGAAGCTCTCAAGGGTCTGACATAGTCTAGACATTCAGAGGAGAAATGTATCCTTGGGCTGGTAACTACCATACTCTTCTCTTAATGTGGTTCCACACAAAGCATCAGACAAAAACAGAAATGCTTTGCCATGGAGACAGAAGGAGTTAGTACAGTTCTTAGAGCTTCTGGAGGGGCTGATTCATGGGCATATTCTGTATGAAGTCTGCATTTGAGGAGTGAGAGAGATGGTTGCTTTGTCTAATGAACTGACATCAACACAGGGAATCAAGGGCAATGAACAACCATACAAAGATGTTTCAGAAAAAGAAATAAGAAAAATCAAAACTCTATTCAAACAGAGTCATGATGTACTGGACTTAGAATTCAAAACAATTATCACAAGGATCCTCACTGAATCAAAGAGAATATTGTATGAAAAAAGTGAAAATTTTGACAACATAGAAAATATTAAAAATACAAAACAAATCATGAACATGCAAAACTTCATAACTAAACTAAAAATCCCCTAGAGAGATTCCATAGCACACTAGATTGATCAGAAGAAAAGATTAGTAAATTTGAAAAGAGGTCACCAGAAATAATTGAGGCAGAGAGGCAAAAATAAAACGAGAATATAAGGAGTGAAGTGAGATTAAGGGAACTGCAGAATAGAATCAAGTGATCCGATATACACAGTATGAAGACTAGAAGGCTTAGTCAAAGGAATAATGTTTAGAAAGATTCCAAACTTTGGCAAATAAATGAACATCTAGACTCAAGATGAAAAAAGACATCAACTAAGGTACTCAAATTCACACATTACAATTACATTCCCATGTTATAATTAAATTGTAAAAAATTAGACAGAATTTTTGAAGCAACAGGAGAACAGTGACTCCTCACATATAAAAGAATTTCCATGACACTATCAGCAAATTTTTGAAACTTTGCAACCTGAAGAGAATGGAATAATAAATCCATATGTATCTAGGAAAACAAAGCTGAAGACCTCTCACTTCCTGATTCCAAAACACATTACAAAGCTGCAATAATCAAATGAGTATAGCAGTGGCATAAAGATAATGATATAAACCTATGAAACAGAAAGGAGAACTCAGGGAAGCCCCATACGTAACAGTTGATTGATCTGAGAATGCAACAAGAGGAAAAAGTAGTCCCCTCAATAAATATAATCTCTACACTCAAAAGAGTGGAGTAGGACCCTTATACTATTTATAATAATCAACCCTAAACAAGTCACATACTTAAAAATAAGACTTAAAAGTATGAATGTCCCAGAAGAACACATAGGAAAATTTTCATGATATTGACTGTGGCAATGATATCCTGTAAAATGATGCTAAAATTCACAAGCAAGAGACAAACAAAAATAAAATGAGACTAATTCAAATAAAAAGCTTTACATAGCAGTGGAAATTATAAACAGAGTATAAAGTGTTCTATGAAATAGTATAAAATTCCCACAAATCATTTACGTGGTAAAGAGTTAATTTCTAAAATACATAATAATAAACTCCTATAACTCATAGTTTAAAAATAATAGTAATAACCTATTATAAAATGGCAAAGAACTTACATAGTCATTTCTCTGAAGAAGACAAACGATCAACATGTATTTGAAAAATTGTTCAACAACATTAATTATTGGAGAAATATAAGCTAACACACTGATATATCAGTTCATACCTATGAGGATGGCTTTTAATTTAAAAAAAGACAAGTGTTAGTGGGGATGTAAAGAAATTGGAATATTTACATATTGTTTGTCAGGTGTAAGATGGTCTTTCCACTCTAAAAAATGTAGATTCCTCAAAATGCTAAAAATAAAACTACAATGTGGTCCACTTTTCTTTTTTTTTTTTTATAAGCCATTATTGTTTATTTTTTTTTTAATTTTATTTTAAAGACAAAAGAATGGAGACATATGAACCAGAAAAGCCATAAACAATACAGAAAATACAAAGTTATACAGAATATAGTAGGGAATTAGAACTGGATGTTGTATTACATAGTTATCTTCACATTAGTTAACACAAAAACGTTAAAGGAAATACCAAATTATAGATAAGATAGTAGGGA
>PVLD010022309.1:0-29567 GCA_004027595.1 Dinomys branickii | reverse complement strand
TTTACTGAGATGGGATTAGACAGATACCTCCTAGTTTTTATAGACACCTTCACTGGCTGGACAGAAGCTTTTTCTACCTGGACTGAGTCTGCTCTTATTGTGGCCAAAAAGCTTCTATATGAGATAGTGCCCAGATTTGGCCTGCCCTTATCACTGGGGTCTGACTATGGCCTGGCTTTCATAGCTCAGGTGACCCACAATCTAGCTACAGCTTTGGAGATTAATTGAAAATTACATTGTGCCTACCGACCTCAAAGTTCAGGACAAGTAAAAAAAAATAAACAGAACTATAAAGAAAACCATTACTAAAATGGCTTTAGAGTCTGGTGAAAACTGGGTGAGTCTCCTTCCTTTTATGTACTTCCTTAATCCTGGGAATCACTCCCTTTGAGGCCTTGTATGGGCGACCCCCTCCCCTGGTTCCTTGTCTCCATTATGACTACCTGGCAGCTATGACTAATGGAAAACTTATTAAGTCCCTACAGGCCCTTCAGCCTTTCCTCCAGTCCACTCATCATCTGTTCCAAGAACATCAAGCAGTTCCTAAAAAGCCCAGCGACACCTTGGCGGCTCAATCTGGAGCGTGAGCACACCAACAGCTGTCACAGTCACCAATAAGAGTCACTAGGTTCACCATTCTCACGTTAAGACTGTTCCTGTGGAACCAGAAGACACAGCTAAGTGGACTATTACAAAGAAAAGGCACTTGTGTTAAGACTAAAAACTTATAATTTGTCAAAATCTCCCTATGCTAACATTTGTACCAATGTAATTGATATTGTAAATCAAACTTACTCCCCCAGCCTGCACCTAGAGGCCTGTCACGGAGCCTGGTTTGCTTGTACTGCTGGCATAGCACCATGTATATTTTATCAAGTTGCTGTACAGAGACCCCCGAAACTATGTGTCCTGTGTCACATTTTTCCCCAAGTGCTTTATTATTCAGGGGATGGAAGTAGACAGCATTTGGCCCTGACAGGTTTGCTTAGAGTCAAGAGAGCAAACCCTGTCCTTATAACAGCATGACTGGGTATAGGCATGGCTGGAACAGCTGCCCTGGGGACAGCTGCTCTGGTTACTTCTGATCAAAGCTATAAAGAACTAAGTCAACAGACAGACCAAGATTTAGCAACTTTAGAACAGTCAATAAACTAGAGGAATCTCTCGGGTCATTGGCTGAGATGGTTTTGCAAAATAGAAGAGGTTTAGACCTACTTTTCCTGAAACAAGGGGGATTATGTCTCGCCCTAGGAGAAACTTGTTGTTTCTATACCAACCATTCCGGAGTAATCCGAGAAAGTTTGAGCCAACTAAGAAAAAGACTGCAAGACAGAGATGAGCAGAGGAGACAAGAACAAAATTGGTTCCAAAATTTGTTTTCAACTTCCCCATGGTTAACTACCCTCATAACAGCTTTAGCTGGACCACTAATGCTATTACTTATAGCGATTATGGTTGGTCCCTGCATTATAAAGTGTTTGCTAAAATATATTCAGGGGAGGATTCAATCTTTCAAACTAATGATACTCTGAACTGGGTACAAAAACCTCCCCAGTGAGGATATAGCTGATGAATCTATGATTTGATTCATTAAGAAAAACCAGTGGGGAATGTAATGGCCTAAGTACCCAGCTGCTTGCTAGACTGACCCCATGCTTGACCCCCGATTCACCTCAAACAGCTAAAATCATATACGGTAACATAATTATTGTTCAAAGGTTCCTTGTTCTTTCTCGGAAAGAATTCAAAGAACATTGCCTATCCCTGCCAGAAACAGGATAGTTACCCAAGCATAACATCCCTGCTACACCTGTGTATTCATTGTGGTTTTTGTCTTTATAAGCCCTACATATAATGGGCTTGGGGCTCTCACTTCTCAGCCTTGAAACAGAGGTGTGAGTGGGGGCCGTTGGGCTCAACTATTAAAAGCACTACTAAATTCTAATTTGGCTGTTTGGGAGTTTATTGTTTTCGGACCCGTCTCAATGTGCTCTCAGTGTGATAACTGTGTATGACATCTGCTAGTCTCGCCTGTAAAGACTGACTTGGGGGTGATAACTGAAGCAAAGATTAGTTCTGTGGTAGAGTTTTGTTTGTATATTCATTGTAGTTCACATAGAAATTTATTTCTGCTGGTTTTTTTTGTTTAGATCTTATAAGCAGGTTGATGTTTATTCTGCACACTCTTTAAAATTTAATATTTTATTTTATTGATATTTTATTTTCCCTTTAAATACATATAGTTTAATATAACAAAACTCATAAAATACAAATTAATAATTCATCAACATGAGTACTCCTAAAAATAAACGTGGGCATTATACATCCCCATGATGTGCCTTTTCCATAAATTTCCTGTGATGTCTCCAGAGGTACAACCCTCCTTCAGATTCTTGCTCACCGCTGCATTTAAGTGTGGCAATCATTTAAGATGTGTATATTACAAATTTTATACTCCTAATTTTCCTAGTTTATTTCATTCCATTTGAAGGCAGAGAATACCCCAGTAAGAGTAGATGATAAAGCACTTTTCACCCCGGTAAGAGTAGATAAAGCACTTTTCACCCCGGTAAGAGTAGGTAAAGCACCTTTCAGGGTTTGTAGGAAAGTCCAATTGCCAGCTATTAAATCACTGGTTTCAGACCTCCTCGGAGCAATACTTCTTAGACCTTTTCAAACTTACAATCACTTTAGATTTCTGGAGAAGTAGAGCCTCACAAACCACTCCAACAGTTAGATCAGTCTTACCACAGCAGAACAATCATTTCATGGCTCCTGAATTGCTCCTCAAGCCATAAGAATTCCTCCTCTGCAGTGAAAGAAGAACTGAGATGATGACGGACAATGCCTAGCTGAACTTAGGCAAGCTGGAAAAGCTGCATTTTTCTTTTGCGAGTGGATCACTCTGATCCCCCTCTTAAGACTGTTTTCCTTCCAGCTGCTGATGCTTTAGTCAGTTTCCTGTATTTCCTTACCTTTCAAACTCTGCCTAAAAACAATCTGTATGTGTCTCACACTGAGGTCTCCTGATCTTGCTTTTCTGTGAAGTGAGTCAAGAAAAAAAAATTTTTCAAGAAGAAATGTCCCTATTTCATCTTTGGGGGAAATTTTGAGACCGTATCCAATGACAGAGTAGATAAATACTACTGAGAAGGAACATGGCTTTGAAGAGTTTGCAAGTACAAGGTTCAAAAGGAGTAAGCAAAGAAATGAAAGTCACATGAGTTAAGAAATATTTTTTTTTAGGATACTGGTGGTTAGGTCTCCAGAAAGTATTTTAAAGATATTCATTAAATGATTATATAGGACAAAATTCTTGTAAAATTTATAATGAGACAGATTGAGTGGACTATATTAGGTATTTCTTTATTAAATATTTAAGAAGGGTATATGATTTCTTTTTAAATGCCAATACTATCTATTAAGAAGCACTATATTTGCGCTATATTTTCATAAATCAAGAGCACATGTGATACCAAAGTAATTATTATTCTAAACTGAATATTCAAAAGATTTTTTTGAGTAGCACACAAGACACACTTTTTCTCTTCTTTTCAGTGGTTGAAAATGTGAGTTCAATTATATTGAGAGGCATCAATGCTTAGTGTTTTTATACTTAAATTTAGCACCTTATGATTGTTCTTTTGCTGTTCCACCTACTTGAAATTCCACTTTGTTTGCCCCAGATATATCTGATAGAATAACAAAGAAATGGGTAAAATATCAAACAACACCCTACTGTTGTAACCTAAGAAGAAGTGAAAGAATCAGCAAATTCATACCTTAGACAGGGAATAAAGTATAAATAGAGTCAGCAATCATTAATTTTCATATATCAACTTGATTTCACTGAGAATCACCTCGCAGATCTATAAAATTCTGAGTAAGTTTGTACATGACTGACAGGTAAGGTGCGACCCGAGGTGGCAAAATCCCAGTCTGTGTATCAGTGGCAGCAACAATTTAGGTGAATAGCCTGGACAGAATAAAAGAGAAAGAAGGGTATTTTTCCCTTTACTTGTTGGGGGAGCCCCTATCTCTGTCACTGAGCTTGGATGTTTGTCTCTGCTTTGTTCAGACTAAGAACAGACCCTTCAGCTTTCTGAAGCTGACCTTAAAGGTTTTCGGATACAGACTCCTACGGCACCAGACTTTACAAGGAACTCAGCCTCAACTGTCAGCTGCATCTTTCTGCTCTCCAGGGCACTGATGGCCATTTTGTAGTTTTTCACCCATGATTCTTCAGGTGGCCATTTGAAACCTACCTAGTACTTGCAAATCTGTTCTTTTAGTGAAGCTCAAGTGATACAGGATTCTATGGATGTGAAAGCATGTTCAAAAAGATTACTCATTTCTCTCCAGATGAGAGTAAATCTGATTTCTTATGCTTAGAGGTAGTCATAATTCATCTTCTATGTTCTTTCATGTGATATTTTCTAGAAATATATCTATTACTTATTTCTTAGTCTTTATATTTGAAACAAGATTGATTTTTAATAAAACATACTGAATCTCTAACTCCTGGAGAACAGTTTACATGTGGATGTTTGGATTCTTGACACTGAAAGTTTATCATTTCTTTAAATTTACCCCTTATCACTGCTTTTCATTGTGAGCATGATATACCTTGTCTCATATGACTCCCTAAGAACATTGAATGTGGTAACATTTTTAGACCCTTGCACATCTTTTCAAAATAGGAGAAACACAAATGTGAATATTGAAAACTCACAAGACTTTTGAAAAGTCCTGGAGGTTCAGGTTAAATTAGGTTATTAATAGTTTAAAAACTGAAAGTTTTGAATATGCTTAGAAAAGCTGATACTTTCCCACCCTTCCCCAAAACTTATACAACAGCCTATTTTTGTCTGATGTTTTGAATACATATTTTAAAAGTTTCTGTTTCTATGGATGTAAGTTATAAGATAAAGTTTCCAAATTAATTTCCAATGAAATGGCCATGAGCATTATTACTTTTCTTTAGTCATTTATTTAGTGCTTTATCCAGCCCAGTGCCATTCTAAATCCTCTTGTTGGGATGAAAAAGTGAGAAATTTTTCTTGGTTATTTTTTTAATCCTCCTTAAAAACTGCCATGACAAAAGGGAAGTGTATCTACCATGTGAAATGTACTAAGGATATCAAGGGCCTCCCGTAGGACAGACTAAGAAAGATGGTGTGAAAGGCCTAACCTGACACTAAAGGGAAAGGAAGGCTACAGGAGAATTAGAAGACAGAAACATCAAAAACTAATAGTCCATGTTAGAAATACAATGTTAGATATTTAAGATGTAAAATACAAATTGGTACATCTCAAAAACTGGGTAAGCTGAGCAGGGGATATAACTCAGCTGCACAAGTGCCTGCCTGCCAAGAGCAAGGTCTGGAGTTTAATCCCTGCCTCCCTGCTCAAAAACAAAAAAAGAAAACAAACAAAACAAAACAAAACAAAAAACCTGAAAAAATCTGAGTAAACTATAAAGTACCTGAGGGAAAAAGAGAAGCCCTGGTGAGATAAAAATGAGACAGGACAGAAGAGAGTCAAAGATTATATACTGAAGGCCTTGTAAATAATGAGAAGAAAAGAAACAGGTTTGTCTAGGGTGCAGCATGATTAGCTATGTGTTGTGGGAAACTAACCTAGATGTATTCTAAATTGATACCCATAACCTCTCTAATGGCCCTGTCCTTTCTAATAAATATTTGCTTCTGTGTCATTTTATAATTTTGAATGGAGTCCAGCATATTTTACTTATTTTATGTGAATTTTTGAGTTTTTTCTGAATCCTGTGGAGTATGTTAATTTGTTTGCTTTAGAAAGCAGTCTGCCTGCAATTCACAGCTGGCTTTCTGTGGACTGTGGTTCCAACCTCAACTCCCTTTTTACAGCTCTCCAGATGCAAATGTGTAGTGTTTCCATCAGGCCAGACTAGCGCTTGGATTGGTGCACCTGCTGCTTCAGTACGCAGAGTCTGATAAACTAGACAAGGTCAAACCTACATGTATGCAGAGTAGGGTGTACCCTGTAGTATTTGAATAATTTAACAGGAACTTTTTTTCAGTACTGGCGATTGAACTCAGGACCCTGCACTTACCAGGCAGGCACTTATGCCACTGAGCTATATCCCAAGCCCAACCAGGAATTTTTACACATAATACTTAATCTCACAGACAAATACTAAACTTTTAAAGTTTATCAAAAACCTCTTCTTTTTTAAGTCTTTTGTCTAAAAACCTGGGTCAGTAGTTATTGCAATGTTCTGAGCAATTCTGCAACTTTGCCTACTTCTGAGTGCAAGTAGCAGAGACCAGACCAAAAAACAAACCAAAGTAAAACACCCCCTCCCAAAAAAGCAGCTCCATCCGTCTAGCTTCCGTTTTGGGCTTGTAGCTTCACAAGACATAGAGGAAACAGCTTCTCCATCAGACAATTGTTCATGAGGATTTACATTACCAATTTCTGTCAAGAGTCATGGGATGATTGAGGAGTGAAGTGAACCGTGGGATTAACAGATTATTTCTGAGCTTTGTGTATTCTTCCTTCTCTACTGAAGAGGAGTGTTCTAAAATTTTAGGGACCTGTGCTTTGTCACCATTTACTGGTTCCCTATACAATGATTTCAAGCTGAGCATAAGGTTGTAAAATATCCTATTACTGAATTCTGCTCTTCTCTCCCATCTGCCTGCTATGATTTAACTTTCAGAGCCTACAAATAGCTCATCCATGTGCTCTTTTCATATTCTGTAGCTTTGAGGTCTATATCTACATTCAGTTTTTTCTTCATATGAAGTCCAATTTTTTAGGAACATTTGCTTTCATTGCCCTTCTTTTTTCTTTCTTGTAGCTATATCTATATAGGATTTTATCACATTAAAGTACAAACTCAGTTCTTTTACATTTTTAATTTTTACACATTTATGGGGTGTTTTCTGAAAAGGAACTTGAGGCCATTCACTGGTTTACTTGGTTATCTCTTCTTCATTTCCTGGTGTGGTAAACTCCTGACAGAGAAATTGGAACCAATAAAACCAGGCTGTCTGGGTCCCTGGTAACTAAGACACAAATTGCCAGGGGTTTGAGTGGCATAGTGACCCCAAGTAGGCAGAATGAATCTTTTCCAATTACAGATATGGGGCACTCTGATGTTACCATAAGGGCAGCTTGGAAAAGGAAATCTTCCAACTACAAGTTCAGCATATAGGTAAAGATAAAGAATGGATTAACTCCTTCAAGGCCCGCCAGTAACTGAGAACCTGGGTGATAACTTGCCCTAAGAAGAGACTAGAAATGAGAAAGATACCCTCATAATGAGAAGGAATGCAATTTGCTTACCTATAACATCCAGAGTTACCCAAGTTTTCTGCAAAGTAAAATGAATGCCCATGTCTAGAGGACACACAGCTCGTATCAAGCACCATTAGTCACTTTCAGGGCATTTTCCCCTAGTCACCATGGCGGTTGATGAACTCGTCTGCTTCTGGGAACAAGGACGATACGTTTACCAGTACCAAGGGTTGCCATTCATGTTCGGAGAGGCTGAACGTGATCAGATTATGTAAAGGATCTGGGCAGATTTCAGTGGTCCTCCTTTGCCTAGTGCCTTAATAGTTCATACCCAGACTTACCTCCGTCATGCCTTGAATTGCCGAGGTTCCCCTTGGTGCGTTGGGCTTCACCGTGAGCCTTATCTGTTGGGACCACCATGGCTTTTCCTGCCTGTTCTTGCTCAGCTCCCGTTTTTCCTCTTTTTCAGTAAGGTTGCTAAAGACCACACTGACCAAATAACATCCAATCTTGTGGACCTAGTTACATTTTTGAAGTTTCCTCCTAGTGTCTGGAGCTGACTGGCTAATAAAACTCTGCCCAGGGTTAACTTTGATCTTTCTTGACTCCAGGCTTAAATTAGTGTATTTATGGAGTACCTCTTTAAATTGGTGCTGGAATGCTGGTGGTTTTTCATCAGAGACCTCACTGATAGTCCTGACCTTATCCTAATTACAGGCTTGGGTGTGCCCCTGCATGTATCTGACAAGATGGCCCGGATAACAAGTTGGTTTCTTGATCCCCAGTTATCATCTCACTAGGGTCCTTCTTGTGGCCAAATAATGCATCATCTGACTGATTTCCATGTGGTGCAGGTACAAATAGCTCATCATTAGCCTGCCTGATAGTTCTTATGATCCTCTCTCTTTTCATTGCTATGCAGCAAGAGACCAGCATGAACTGCTCATCTCACCGCATCAGATCAAAAGCCATTTATAGAGTATAGAATCCATCAGCAAATTTCTCACAGCCATCAGACAATTTACCTAGTTTCTCTTTGCAGTGTTGATTATCCATTTTTGAAAAAGGGAAATGCCCTTGGGTGGTGCTATCTATACCTGCCACTTCTGGAAGGGGTAGGGTGACGGGAGGCTAAGAAGTTGAGTGCCCTGAATCCGGGGCCTCATGGGAAGCAGGCCAGGACCTAGTGTCAGGTAAGCTCAGGTGTTGTTTCTATCCCCTGGGAACACCGATGGTGCAGGTTGGCAAGAGTGTAGCCAGTGGGGTTGGGGATCAAAGTTATCCCAGTCTCTGAGAAGCCATTTACAAAGGAAGTCAGGTGCAACACATGAGTTACCATGACGTGTCTACAGGCAAAAGAAGTGAGATTTGGTCTTAGAAGCCACACAGGCTGCCCTCTGGGTCAAGCTCATGGTGTTCCCTGGTGAAGCCAAACTTCAGGATTTAGAGATCAGTTGCTTCTTGCCATTTCTGGATACTGGTGCCACTTCTTTGGATTGCTGAATCTTCCCCTTCAGCCACAGCCCATCTCCCAGATGGGGGTCCAGAACTAGGGCACCCTGAATGCGTGTAGCCAATTATAAAATAATGTAAGCTCATGGAATGCCTGCCTAAGGACTTAAGTACTTCTCCCCTGAGAGGCCTCAAAACCCCGATAAATTTTCCTACATAGGTGCTTGTGGGGGTCCAGGTTGAGAGAGGTGAGTCATTTGACAAATGGCCTTTAGTCATGACCCACTACATGGGGGAATCGGGCCTCCAGGTCCTAATAAATTTTATACCAGCAGTAGAAAGTGGGGTCGTTGAGGCTCAGCACAAAAAGTGGAGGTGAGTTTAATGGGCCAGGACCCCAGCAGGTGGCAGTCTATAAGCTGAGATAGGCCAAATCCCTGTAGAAAGAGTCCAGCAAACCAGAGAAGCCATCGGAGGTGCTAGTACCTGAGGGTGGATGGGATTTTGGACGCTGCTACTGCAGTAGCCCCGACAGGACCTATATTCCAAAGCCTGAGCTCTTGTACAGCCCTTCACCCCTCCCAAGCCCCTTTCTCTGTCCCCACTGCCCTGCATTTCCACTAATGCTTGACATGACATGATATGAATTTACTGGGAAAAGAAAGCTTCAAATTAAGGAGTCACTCAGCAAGGACAGGCCATATGCTGCATTAAATGAGGAGATAAAATTGAGGCCAAGATTTTCACCAGAGTACCTGAACCAAGCACTGAGGGAGCAAGAGAGGTAGATTAGAGAAGCCCAGGAAAAGCCATCTGCAGGTAGGCTTGACCAGTGTTCCCAGGACCCAGGTTGGTTGGAGCAGATGGCCGGGAAGGGTTGGCGTGCTCTGGTAACTTTAAAACACATAGGCCGCCTGCCTCCCGCCCTACTCCCACGTGAGAGGATTCGCTAGGCTCTTCCCCACTCTGGTTCTCTGCCCTTCCCTGATAACTAACATCAGAAAAACGTTAAAGGATTTGAGTGGGAAAAGAAATGAAAGCCTGAGTGGAAGAGAGGGAAGAAGAGGACCAGGGCTTTCTTAAGGGAGAGGGGAGAAAAAACATAAACCTGTCAGCTTCTCCTCAGTTGAAATCCATAGACTTCACCAGGTCCCGTGGATAGCATTAGCTATCAATGTAAGGATCACTTGAATCTGCATGGTTTAAGGCATGTTCCCAGCCACCCCAAAAAGGCACACAGGGCATAAGGCACCCCGATTTTATGCCCTTCATTTCTGAAAGCGGTGAGACGAGCGGTGTAAAGGGTGGTCCTCTACCTATAGTGTTTAGGACCCACAAGTGCGCGCGCTTTTGGAGAGTGAGGCTGGTACAGTGAGAAGACCGATTCTCTCCGCTCTGTCTCGGGACTGGGATTTCCCATAGCGGATGCACGAGAAACTATCCTCAAGACCCTGGATGCAGCCTCAACATTGTGTGGTGTCCTCTCCACTGAGGAAAACTGCCAGAGTACCATCTAAGCCAGGCAAGGGTTACAACACCTTCTAAGGCTGCGGCATGCGCTGGAGAGTCCTTCCTGACACATTTTCTCATCTCTGCTTAGAGGAGGCATGTACCGTCTGTTCTTTTACGAAAAGAATTCATTTTTCTAGGGATGTAGGAGGCTTTGGCTACTGGAAAGGAATCCCCCAGCTACAAAAGAGATGTTATAAAACATAAACCTGACCAGTGCATGGAAGTTTCCTTTCTTCTGGTGCAGACTAAAATCTGTGTTCCAGCACTGAGTGATCCTTTCACAGGAGTTTTCTTTGTATGTGGCAGACACCCTAATGGCATTAAACTGTCTGATCCATGCACACAGTAAGTGACCAAAACCACGAGAAATGGAAAAGAGAAATATAACATCTCCCCCAAAAGGGAGCCTCACCTAGTGAGCCTTACCGAGAGCTTACCCTGCGTCTTGGGGCTCCAGATGAATTTCCAGGTCCTTGTGTGTGACAAACAAAGAATTGGACAAGGTAAGCAAAGGTAAAGTAAAAGCAACAAAGATTTAATGAGAGGACAAGAAGCTCACAGTGAGCAGCTTCATTCTAGTGGAAAGGAAAATGGAGCAAGTACTTTAGACATTGGGTTTCAGAATTTAAAATGTGACACAGGGCACAGGGTCTGGAGCACCTTCCTTTGGGTCAACGAGCACATGGCTGACAACATGAATGAGTGCTAAGTCATGTCAGCTGTGGCTGCTGCGCAAGTCTCCTCCCTTATTCGACTTGGTTGTAATTGGATGTTAGAGATGCAATGCACACACGTGAACTTTTGATGAGCTCCAAGCAAAGAAAGGTCATAGTAGGTCATGCAGGAGGATCTCTAACACAAGTCTCATCTCTACATGCAGATAATAGGGCTGAGGACAAAGATGGGGATTTGGCCCTTGGCAATAGCCTACGTTCAGGTGAGAGAAAGGGAGTGGTCCGATAGCCCCAATTGTACTGCATTAGTTGCATGATGTATATTTTTTGTTTTTTTTTTCTATTACAAATATTTTTCTAAGGAGACATAGTATCATATTTATGGAAATAATATCATAGTTCCATGTATGAAACATATTCCATGTAGATAAATATTTTTAAAGGTGGTGTGAAAACATATTTCAAAGGTTAAGTTCAAACTCAAACTGACAAACATTCTGACATTCAGAGCTTTTTTGAAGGAGTAAGGGAGACTGACTTGAACACATTATGTAACAGTTTCAACATACTTTGTTTAGCGCATGTGTTTCTAACTTCATAAAACAATGCATGAACTATTTTCTGTTTCAAATTGTTGAAGAGACAGTGTGGTAGAGTAAAAACAATATGATACTTGAGTTGTACAAGAGTACCTATATTTTTCAGTCTTTGAAATGATTTAGTCATTGTGTTGGATGACTGGAAATACAGTTTTCTTTTTCTGTTGAGAGAAAGAAAAAGTTGAGAGATTTTCACGAAATTATCAGATATTTTGCAGAGCCCCTAGTGAGGTGTTCATTTAAATATGCCGTATGGTATAGCATTTCATATTTTTGATGAGCAAACATTTTTTATTTTAAGATATTCTGTCTTATCATTTTTTTTAAGATTTGTGTTATTTGGGTCCTGCATAAGAACATGTCACTGAAAACAACATATCAAAAAACATCAAACTGAACAATTATAAACTAAATATTCCTCATAAAATTGGGAATGAGCCAGCATTGTACTCTTTAACTTCTTGTATTCAAACTTGCACTCCAAGTCCCAGTTAGCATAATAACACAAGTTACAAAAATGAAATGGGCAGAAACAAATAATACTATCATTGTTGGAAGATGACATTATTGTTGTATAGAGTATTACAAAGAATCAACAACAACAACAATAACAAACTCCTTAAATATAATATAGGTTCAAAAATTTGATATTACTGAAATAATTTAGTTTTAAATACTAAAACTGTCAGTATTTATTTTCAAAATATATTTGATGACATCTAGGGCATATACTGAAAGTGCCAACATTATGTTGATTAATAAAATTAATTAATCTCCATAAAGTGAGTTTTTCCCTGAATTTACTTATGTAAAACTTATATTTGTTAATTGTAGTCATCAAATATCTTAAATTAGCAGTCTGGAAATGATACACCATATAAAAATAATCTATGAGAACTTTCAAAAACATATCATGTTAGCTTTCAAGAAAATAAATGTAGTCAACACATGGATTCTAAAGTTTATTGAAAGGGTAAAAAGAGCTACTATAGCCACCAAAACACTGAAAAAAGATAAGATTTTTTTCCCAAACTTATTATTTTCTATAAAGCTAAAAACATTAAAAAATATTAGACCAAGAATAGACATATAAATTAATGGGACAGGCTATACATGAAAGCTGAACCACCCAAGGTGAAAGTATATAGTTACAAACAATTTGTTGAAGCAAATGTGGTTTAATGGACAAAGTATAGTTTTTAAATAAATATTGGTCATCTATATATGTAATAAAATGGATTGCTACCCAAAACTTATAATTTTGACAAGATAGGTCAATGCAATCACTTACCTAAATTTAAAATACAATATTACATAGTATACAGAATAAAATACATGTGACATATTATGTGTCTTTTAGACTTTAATAACATTTTAGGTAAAACACCACAACTATAAACCACAAATGAAAAAACAAAATAAGTTTAATCTCATAAAAATTAAAAATGTTTCCTCTGTGAGAGAAAATTTTAGAAAAATGAAAACTTGGAAATCTACCAAACGTCTATTTAATAAAGAGGATTAACTAACAGTCCATTTGTCAGTTCACCCAGCTGAACTGACAGTGTTTCTCTAGCTGTGGAAGGCCCACCCTAGGACTGTTGCCTACAGCATAAAAGGAGAACTGGAGGGGAAGGTGTTGTTGCTAGTGCTCCTGGAGAAGCTGGCTTTTTGGATATGAGAAGTGGCTTTGTGGGTATGAACTTGGCTGTTATCATCATTGGAGGAGCTTGGCTGTTATCACTGGTTCTTCACTGTTAAGGGTGGCTATGGTTCTCACTGGTCCTTCCCTTGAGCATTGCTTCCGGGCTCCACGGCAGACACCTTAGATTGCTGGCAGAAGATCCTTCATCCCTCTGATGCAGACTTACCAACTTCCACCAGTGACCTTTGGGCCTTCCAGTGTAGAGCCATTGTTGTGCGCTCTAGGCCTCCAGCTGGATGCACAGAGGACATTGCCAAGGCTTCTAAGTTTTCAGCTGGAATTGTGCAGGACATTGCCATGGGATCCAGGACCTCAGCTGGATTCCTCGATTATCTACTGTGTGGACAGATCCCCCATTCGTGCATTTGACTCTTTAAGTGGATGTTATAAAATAATCTTATAAAGTGTATGTCCTATATTAAATCTTTTCCCTTATAAATCCCGACTACAAGGACCTTGTGTCACAAATATACAAGAACTTATAAAACTCATCAGTAAGCAGACAAATAACCACTATAAAATAAAGATCTGAATACGTATCTCCTCCAAGAAAATATATAAATAGCAGCTAATTATATGAAAAACTGGGAACATCTTTATCAGTAGTAATTTTTAAATTATAACAGTGACATACTTATCACTATTACAATGGCTGAAATTCTCTCCTTTGAAAAGAAGTTAATGAGGATATCAAGGAATAAAAACTCTCAGGCATTTCTGATGGTAATACAAAAGGATATTTTAGAACACCTTTTAGTAGTTTTAAAGAAAATAAAGAAAATTTTATCATTTTGGGTACCTGTCATGCTTTTACATATATGTCCACCTAATTTAAAAATGTATGTTAAAAGGCTTTCTTTATAATGGCCCTAAAATGGAAGCAACAATGGTTTCTTTCAGTGGGTTAATGGCTAAATAAACTCATCTACCTACATGGTAGAACACTATATAGCAATAAAAATAAATATGCTCTTAACAAATGGGATCAACCAATCTTAAATGTATATTGATAACTGAAAAAGGACAAAGTTAAATGAGTGAATAGATGTCATGATTTGGGGGATATTTTGCAAGGGGAACAATATAATACAGGACATACATTTTACAGGATTATTTATAATAGTCACCCATACAACAATATACACGAGATTACAGAAAGTCTGTCCACACAACACAGACCAAGAATCCAGCTGAGGACCTGGACCCTGCAATAATGTCCTGCATGAGTCCAACTTAAGACCTAGAGCTCATAACAATGGAGTCCACAAATCCAACTGGAAGTCCAGAGCCCAGAACAGTATCTCACAGCAGATAGTATGAAATAAACACCTAAATATACAGTAGAAAAACTTCAAAAGCATTTTCTCTGGCATCAATGAAGGTCAAGTAGTAATGGAAACATTGATCACAAATTTTATATTATGTGAAGAGAAACGTACTCTGGTGTTCCAATAAAAACAAAATAATCCAGTCTAATCATGAATAAAATTTCAGAAAATTACAAAACTAATGTATTATATTATTATGGATAGTGTCTTGGAATAGAAAATGTTCTAGTTAAGGCTAAAGATCTGGTTAAAGTACGAGTCTTAATACTGTATCAATATTGATTTATTAATTATAATAAGTACACTCCATCATGTAATAAACCAATGTTAGAGATAACTGGCTTTAAACTATATGGCAAACATTTCATATGTTAATAATTTTTCTCTGAATCTAAGAGTCTTATAGAACCTTTAAAGTTTTAAAATTTTTTGTTCAAGAAGTCACAGTACAACTAATGATATATGCTGGTCAAGCCATTCCACAACTTAATTTTACTTTTATGTTTTTACTGCAAGTTTTTGAGATTTGCTGTAAATAAAAATCAAATTGTGGTGTTGCCTTACCTAAATAAAGACTGTAATCACATTTCAAGTTGCAATTAAGCCATCATGCATAATCCTTACTCACTAATTCAAACGATGTAGCTATGTGTGTATGTATGTTTTCACAAAAATTGAAAATTACTATTTTGTTGGTAAGTACTGACAGTATTTATACACGCTTTTAGGTTTTTTGTAGATAAATATGTACATACACACATCAGATCTTTGCATATCTATCTATAAACTTATAGATATTATAATTAATTATTTAAATTTTCCTCCACACGCAGTACAGTATCTGCATGGAAACAGATGTTCATAAATACTAGTGGAATGCTTTCAATATCTAGATAGTTAAGAAATTGTCTTCTTATCTTACTTGTTGTAAATATTATTTATATCCTATTTGGCACTGAACAACTAATACTTGTTTGTGACAAGTACATTAACAAATAGGTATAAAAAAATGACAATTTTGGAAAGTATCATCTTACATAAGGCAAGGCTGAGGCTTAGTGCAGTGCCTGCTTACCAGTTGCAGTGACTGTGCTTTGAAACCTGGCGCTGTGCACACTAATACACACACACATATACAATATCATTTTGCACTGTCATTTCTTTACTTAAAAATGTTTTGATGAACAATTTTCCATACAAAATTCTACTGTAAATGTTAGTGTTATGTCTCTGTGATTCTCGATTTTGCCTACATTCAGCATATTTTAAACTTGAATGGTTACCGTGAAAAATCTAGTTGAAGAGATTGTCTAAGGGGCGTGCCTGAGATTCCCTTTCACTTCTAGATTCATGTGGATTATTATTTATATCTGGTTGCAAAAGGGAAATTGAACAGATGCTCACCACAGAGCTGCTGATATTGAAATCTTCTGAAAGACTTTGTTGTATTATTTGAGCTCTAAAGTAGCCATGATTGCTTGATAATTCTGTTTAATATTTTAAAGTGACTTGAACACTAATAGCATTAAAATGTAGTGAGTACTTCCCAAGAAAGGCCTTAGATAAATATATAATATCGAAAGTCTCTCTGGAGAATTTTCCAATTTTGGTGGAATATTTTACTCTACTTAACCACCAATATTCTTCTAGAGAAAAATCTCTGTATTATTTTACAATATAATAATGTAAGCTCTAACGTTACTTTATATATCTGATGTACACACTATGTATAACGTAAAACCTTCAGCGGGTGAAATATCCTTTAAAAATGTGAATATAATAACCCTCTCTTATCATTGAGGGACAAGTCTCAAGACCCAAGTGAAAGTCTGAAAGCACAGCCAATACCAACGCTGAATAAATACAAACTGTTTACTTTGTTTATACATACCAGTGACAAAGTTGACTTAATAAATTAGATACAGCGAGAGGCTGACAACTAATGTTAAATTAGAGAAATTATAATAAAATACTAAAATAGAAAGTGGGTGCATTTGGTCTCTCTGATCAGCTATCTTATTTTGCTATGCTCACCCTTCTTGTCATGATGTGAACGCCTACACGACGAGAAGCTGTGTGGGGAACAGCCGAGGCTTTGCAGCGCAAGGACTGCAGTACCTCAGAAACCGATCTGAGCACGGAGCCAGCTGTGGGCTGATCTGCCTCTCTCTTCCACAGAGAGGAGAGCCTGGATGAAGGCAAACAGAGGAAGATGCTGTGAGATTTCATCACCAAGTTCAGAATGGCGTTTAACTTAAAACTTATGAATTACTTCTAGATTTTCCTACTTAATGTTCTTATTGACGTCAGGTGGAAAACACAGAATTAAAATGACAGATTAATGCATTTCGAGGTCTTGTTGCTATTATTGTCAAAATTCTGATTTATCTTTTATGAGTGAAATAATAAGTTTATCACACTCAGCGCCAAAACTGAATTTACTTGCAACCCACTCTAATGTGTGTCAGATGCAGTCCCACTTGAAAAGTACAAAAATTTTGATTTGCAAAAAAGAATATGCACATCTGTGTGTGTGTGTGTGTGTGTGTGTGTGTGTAT
Source organism: Dinomys branickii (assembly GCA_004027595.1). NCBI lineage: Eukaryota > Metazoa > Chordata > Mammalia > Rodentia > Dinomyidae > Dinomys > Dinomys branickii. The sequence continues at coordinate 12,454 of PVLD010022309.1, read as the reverse complement.
GTGTGTGTAATATATGAACAGCTTTCCATTACTACTAATATTCACCCCAGAAATTCGGGAAACCACTTTGTCTTAGACAAAATAAATGATTTACTGGACTGGAAATCAACTTTAAGACACTGTGGTGCCAATGGATGTTTGAAACTTGACAGCGGTGACTTAGGTACTCCAACAAGAATGAATTAAATATTACTGCAGTCAGATCACGTGGTTTGCTTTCAGCCTTCATCTTTTCATAGTTTCCTTGAATGCTCCCCATTGTTTGCTTTTCAGACCAAACTGTATTTCTCTCAGGCCTCTTCTTCATTATACTTTTGCTTTTACCATTATTAAGTGTTAAATGCATTCCGTCCAGGTTGTTTTGAAAAACATAATAGAATTAAGGAAAATAACTATATATTTATAATATTTTAATCTATGGACACTAAATGCTTTTTGTGTTCATTACTTTAATTTTTATTAGCTGTTGAAATATTTATTGAAGTCATACTTTGATTTGGGATCCAGTATGAATTTGCAGTCAGCATGACATAAGCACATCCCATAGTAGGCTGTCCGGGCTTTTTGTTTACTTGTTTGTTTTCCACTGATTAACAGCTGTATTAATGGGTTTCAGTAATTTCTTGTTCTTCATTTAATTATTCCGTTCTCTTACCAATTGAATTTTAGAAGGTTGTGATATGCTGGCTTGGAGAATCTTGGATAAGGCAGCGTTTGAGAGCTGTCTGAAAAGATAAGCAATATTTAGACGTGCAGAGGTGAGATAAGAAGAGAATTCCAAGTTGTCAGGAAAGCAAAAGAAAAAATGTGGAAAAATATTTAAATCTTAGAACTCAGAAAGTTGCGGGCTAACTGTCTGCATACTATTGAATAGACACGGCTAGATTAAAGATATCTTCAACAGTTTATATATTTTTGTTTATTCTCTGGGCAATTATGAGGCCATCAAGATTTTTTGAATAGTAAAAAGTAACCAGCCTTAGGCTTTAAAGTTATTAAAATATACATGGGCTATAAAATCAATTACATTGTGGTGAGACTCAAAGAAGGGAGGTGGGTGAGACAAAATGTTCCTGAGGAAATTTAGGAAGGATTAGGATTAGAATAATGAGCAAATAAAGAACAGAACATCACAAAGTAATCGTGAACTGTAGGTCTACCCTAACTAGAGGGAAACAAACAGGGCAATTTCATAATTCTCTACCACTCTGCTTCGTTCAGTTTTGAGCATATTGATTTTGAAATCCTCTCAAAATCTGCAACTATAAATACAGTAGAGAAGCAGAGAAAAACAGACAATTGAGACAAAAACACATGAATTTTTAATGAAAAGTCTCTTTTTAAAGTTGCTTTCCACTAATGTGCTATAGAACACTAACACATTAACTCCATTTTGTTGTATAATTTCACTTCCTAATACTTTTACAAGTTCTCACTTGCTTTAGAGACAAGCATTGTCATTCTGTGTCAGCTCGTCCCGTACACTAAACTAACACTCAGGTGAAGTCATTTTCATAGATTTTCTGTATCTCGCCTACTTTTCTTTACCTTTTTAATACATTCATCATATCTCATGTTAAACTTTATTTTTTCAGGAGATGTTCTTTTATTCTTTAACAAGATAAATCCCACAGCATTTTATCTAATGAAGATCTTAATGTTCATGCTTATTAATAGTTATCACACACTATGAATGCTGCCTGTTTAATTTTTTCCCCCTAACAACTACAAACTTTGTAAGAACAGGGACCACGCGAATCTTTCTTCAATGTGTATCCTGACTGTTCAGCACAGGAAGTGGTTCAGAGAAGTGTAATAAATATTTATGAAAGAATAAATGAATTACCGATGCTGACTTAAGGCAGATTGAGCATCACAATGCTTTCTGCTGATCAGAAGAATAGTTAAACTGTGAAAATGGGAAAACAGAGTAGCATTATGGGGTGGCAGGCAGAGAGAAAGTAAGGAATGCAGTGCTAAAGTCTCAAAAGCCTGTGATTCAGCTGACCAAAAGGAAATGAGAGCGAGTTTCCATACTCACATGGACCGCAGAGTAACTTGAATCTCTTCTTTAACAGAAACAAACAAAAACAAACAAACAAAAAACAGAAAGGCACAGTCTAAAACCATATCCGAGCCACTTATTACAAATCTTCACATTGCAGATGTGCTTCCAGCTTTTCTTTAACAGATATTGATGATTCTGTGATTCGAAAGATGTACTTAGTGTTTTACCTACTGTTTTCCATGGGAATATCCAATTTCCTCATATTGTCAATCTCTTGTGACATACATATCAGTCACTGTATAAGATCAATACTCTCTCAACATGTTGTTTATTTGAATTGCAGCCCTGACCTTGGATAGCACAGCTGTACCCAAATTACCTCAAGGACAACACACTCAGTACAAAAATCATAGTATCTTGTCTCCCTGAGGTCCTGTCCTTAGCCAGCTTCCTATACAAGTTAATCTAAAATATCTTGCATTGTATGCCTTGTTATGATATTGTATACAATATGCTTATTGTATGCTATATGCTAGTGTATATATTGGCTTTTCTTCCTAGCTTCTGTTTTATAACTATCTCTACAAGGCAACCCAAGAAAGCAGAATTATCTTCCCCGAGGAGGAGCATAGCAACTCTCCCCTTTCTGCCTTTCTTCAGCTGACTTTTCCAGGTAGTAGATACTTTTCAAGACCCCCATTTCTGAGTGAGCATTGTCACATGTCTGAGTGAAAGGAATCCCAGACAGACAAGCAAAGAAAAAATTGGACAGGACTTGGTGAGTTTCTCCAACCACACTTAGCAGTATCTATGCAGTGCAACGTACATGAAACTCCAAACGACAGGTTTCCGAACATCTGCAGATCACTGAGGTTTCTGGGGAGGGCAGCATGTAAGTTCTTTCCAGAGAGGGCATAGAAGTTACATGCATTGCTCCCCATAATTCCTCCTAAGCGATGCTTCATCTTTACCCTTCGGAATACTCTTTATAATAAGTCACTAAACTTTATCTCTGATTTCTATGAGCCAATCTAGAAAATTAATCAGACCTAAAGCAGGTGCTGTGGAAAGCTAATTTGGAGCTAGTCAGTCAGAGGTACAGATAAAATAAACAAGAGATTGTGACTGGCATTGAAATGGGCAGACATGTGAGACTGAGAACTCACTTAAAGATCTGATGTTATCTGCAGGTAGATAGTGTCACAACTGAATTGGAGTGAAAGCCATCTCTCAATGTCTTCTGTAAAACTGATGGCTCGCTTGATCATATCTACAGTCCAGTGTCAAGAGCTGTGAGAGTACAGTAGGGGAAAAGGAGCTCATTTTTCCCATGGAATTTTATAAGGATATTTCTCTGCAGTGCTGGTTACCGTTTTGGGGTTATGGAAGAACTTCTAGTGCTGTGTGTGTGTGTGTGTGTGTGTGTGTGTGTGTGGTATATTCAAGTATACCACAGAAAGATAGAGGACCTTATCTATAGAGAGGCTTGACATCTAGGAGTTGCTAAGTAAATTTCAGTAATCTGAAATGCAAAATCTGCAGGACAGCAAAAGAAAGTATAGATAAGAATAAAAGAACACATAGATCAAGTGAAAAGAAGGCAGACAGGTTTGCTAATGGTGAGATCACGTATTGGTCTCATCATGTTTCAAAGGCAAACACAGACTAGCTTTTTTCCAGCACTACAGTATAATATTTGCATATTAAAGTTAACTCAAAAACTGAAAGCGAGGATTGGGTGCATGTAGCCAAATGGTAAAGTGAGTACACAGCATGTACAAAGCCTGGATTCACCCCTCAGCACAGCACACACATCTACACACACTACAGACACATATACGTGTTAAAAATGGAATCTCTTTAGTAACTCTTTACGTTGCTAAATGCTGACTGTACACTCATGATACATATCAGTCATGACACAGATTTTTGGGGATGTGCTGTGGGGAACGGAATGATACTACATTTAAATTTATCGCTTTGATTCACAGATAGGTTGGAAACAGGTCTTGAAACATTACCATCTCGTTACATCGGTAGAATAATTTCAAGTTCTTACTGTGGTTTTACACTTGGACAGAATCATATTCAGAATCTGAAAAGTACAGGAGTTAAATAAAATCTCTATAAGGTATTTACATAATTTTGCTATTGAGAATTATAGATTCATGGACTTTGGAGCCATATAGAATCATGTAACTGTCGTGCAGTCATTGTTATATAACAGGTTAAAGGTCGCAGACTTGATCTTTAGGAATTAAATTTAACTTAACTCCACGTAGAAATTAAAATGCCCTGACACCTAAAATTCTATCTTCTCACCTTTCTGCAATATCCAAATCCCTCACTATACCTTCTAACAGCTGCCATGCTACAGCACACCTTTACTTTTACAAGAGACCCAGTGAAATGACCTCCACTGAAGTACTTGAAAAATTCTAAAATACACCCACTTTCATTCATAGATTACAAGCTGTGAGAGCTCTACTTTCCTCTACTTTTCCCTTCACATGAAACAAAGATATATCCATGATTTGTATATTTGGTTTCCTAGATAATTTTTTTCAGCAACCACTGTATGTTATTCATCAAGGATAAAAAGCATATATTACTGATTGTTGTATTTGCTAATTTTTTCTTTAGAATAGAAAGAATTAAAAATATGTATCTTTTGCAAAGCTAATGACAATGTCACTGATAACTTTATATGAACATTTGTTTGTGGAAAGTTAATGTATACTTAGATGATATTTGTTAGAGACTCTTTCCATAGTGTCAGTTGCCAGGGACCGGTGCAGTGAGGGCCCAGCCTCCTACCACATGTTAGGCCTATGGTAGGAAGAACGAGCAAGAGAGAAAATAGAGGCATAGGAAGGGATCTGGGATGACCAGTTGTTCACAAGGAATAAAAGGCCACAAGGCACCCAGATCCCTGGGATTTGCTCATTACATCAGAGTCCAGGACAGTGAGTGAAGGGCAGTACGTGTTTCACAGAACAGTAATGGTGACTACATTTTGCTCAAGTGGGGTAGGAAAATCAAACCATTCTTGGAAGGTCAAGGACCAAACAGGGGGACAATAAGGAAATTGTAGTTTTCCAGGTGTCTTATCATCTTTAGCAGGTCTTACCTCACCCCGTGAGCACCACAGCAGTCATTAGTCTTAGGGCTTCCACCTATGACCAGAAAAGAGTGGAGAGTTTCCCTGTTAAAGTCTGGCTTAAGGGCAGGACAAGAACAAGCTTTGGATGTCCCTTACACTCAGTTTATAATTCATGGTCTCCAGTAGATACTTGGAGAAAGAAATCTAGAACACCATTTTCAAGAGTTAGCCTTAAAGTCAGGAGGATCACTGCAACTTTAAGACAACACTGAACCATATAGCAAAACATTGTCACAAAAACAAACAAACACACAAACAAACAAGAGTTAGCCTTAAATAACACTTATGTCAGGAGTAAGGATTATAAAAGAATCAAGTAATCCAAAAGAAACAGACATACCAGAAGAAAAGCAGTGAAGACACGTTGTGGCAATATTTAAAATTAGGGGTCATGCTAGCAAAATGAATTACATTAAGCTCAACCAAATGCTAAAAAATAGCTCTATCAAATGCTTCCACATAGAAATTAGAATGCTTCCACATAGAAAGAAGATCCATCACTTTTTTAAATCTGTTGTTGCAGGCATGTCTCCATTATTTTTCAACCAACTCTTAAGTCGAGATTTTCCTACTTGAACTTTACATTTTCCTTTTCATTTCTGACCTCACTTCATGTTTACCCATCAGATTCTGAAGGTGATTTGGTTTTCACAAGGCTCTTAATGCTTAAAGGGAATGTTTGTCAGTGTGTGACACTCACCACCCTTATGTCATCCCATGGTGTGGTACTTAAAAATAAAAATTCAATACCAGGCTCTCCCTTCCCCCTTATGTATAAGACTGATGGATATAGCTTTAGACTTCTTTCAATGATAGCTCTTTAGAAAGTTGTAGGATGTAGTCCATAAGTTATTCTGTGTGTCACATTTCCACTTTCCTTGGATTAATTTAACAATGCTGAGAAGATGGAACAGCCATTGAATCAACACTCCTTTGTTCTTTAGATCTAACGGAGCTAATGTTTTTACCTGAGGCTCAAAATGTTGCAGTTGAGAGACAATAATCAAAGCCCCTGGCAAAGCTGAATCTCAAGAGGCTTTGCTGCCTAGAAATTCCATTTGTAAGAGCAGATGCAATTTGAAAGTAAGAACCTGTGTTCCCATAGCAGAGATTTTCAGGAGATGTTCCACTCCTACTTTTTTTCCTAAACCATTTATTTTTTTTAAGCTGTAATTGTATTTCATTTTTATTCTCTAAAATATGTAGAATTTTTGTAAAGCAAAAATAAAGCCTATTAATGAATATAAGCCTGAGAGAGTGCCTCCCTTAAGGGTCATCTTTCAGTGTAGTCATCTGGGAAAAGGTATCACTGCCTTATTACGATAGAGCAGGCATCTAACTTCCGCAGGTGTTCCTTCCACGCTGCGAAGCAAATTGTCCTAAAGATATAGGCATCGGACGTAGAAGTAGCTTGTTTTTCTTTAGGACAAATTTTATTACATCATTGTCTAACACAGAGGGATGGATATTTTTAAATAAGGAAGACTTAATATTATTTTAATACATTTGACCAAAAAGCAAAAAGAAAGGCTAACAAGAGAAAAGGGAAAACTAAAGTCAGTGAAAGCTAAAAAGCAAATGAAACTAAAGTCAGAAATCAGAGCAATAGAGACTCAGTACAAGAATTGAAACATAACTACAATTTGAAGACTCATTGTAATATATAATAAATAACATACAAATGTATCATTTGAGATTGAGTAACAGAAATATAAGGTTAAAATAATAAAAGTACCATATCCAAATACATGAGAGACTATAAAATTACTGAAATAAAACACAGATTTTTATTGTATAAAATTACAATTGGAAATCTCAAGGATATTCATGATATCTCTAAACATTTTTGTACTTAATTTATATTTCCCAAACATCAAAGACATTTTAGCAGTGGATTTTTTCCCTACAATTTAATTGGCTTTCTTAAATTAAAACATAGGCATTAATTTAATGAACATTCCCTTGCAATTTTATTGATAACCATAATATTTCTAAGACAGTCACCTAAAATGATGCTTGCCAGGGAAGTTGAAGGCAAGATGGTTTACCTTCAGGCTTATTAGGCATCACCCTGGAGGGGGAATGCAAATTAAAAATTTTACTCTAGTTTGGAACTTTGATTAGCCTGAGGAAATAAGGCAAAAGAGGAAAGTAAGAAAGAAATAGTTATTGAATATCAACTGTGTATCAGAAAGCTTTGATATATGCCTTCCAGCATGTTAATTAATTCTCACAGCTGGAAAAGGCATTATACAGTTTAATTTTTAAGACGACAGTTTCATAGAGAACATTTTTCAAAAAACCCAGCAGACAAAGGTGAAATTCAAACTTAGTCTGTCTGACATCAAAGACAGACTGTTCCTAATTTCTGCTGTGTAATCCATTTTTCATGAAAAGTCTATAATTAATTCATCAATTTTATTTTTTTATTTTAAAAAGAATAACAATAACAATAACAAAATAACAACAACTTAGCTGCTCGTACCTGGTAATCTGAACTAATTTGAAGACAATAATATGCAATGTAATTTTATATTTGGATTATTCTACTTTATATATTTGTCTTTTCAAAATAGCTTGTACTCTTAACAAACATGTAGAGTAGAAAAGTAGAAAATCTTAATGTATGCATCAGACTAAGAAGTGGAGAAACCCAGGGGTAAAAAAGAAGGATTTGAAGATGTAAGCGGATATGTATTGAGTAACTAGTACGTATCATATGCTATTGCAATAAAGAAAGAAATCTTCAATCAATTGAATAAGAAAAAGAGACCCACGTGCATTAAGAAAGAGCTAAAGGAATAACTGCAGAGCTGGACTACGAGGGCTGGAGGCTGTGGTAACATTTAGTGAAAGGAAAGTTTCTAAGACGAGGTCACCTTTGTATTGAGGTCCCAGTAAAGAAAGGGGACTGGTTTTACAAATACATGAGAAGCAGAGAACTCAAGGATAAACGGGAAAGAAAATAGAACAATGTTGCATCCTTATTTAAGCAGATTAAAAAGCCAGTGAAGATAGATTTTATTTTACCTGATGAAGTTGACTGACACAAATGTGCAATAATGCAAGAGGGAGAAACTCTAAAAGTAGCTGTCGCTGTTTTCGTGCACCATGCAAGAGTCAAGACAGCCAGGAAATAGAAGTTCTCCTGGTGGTGATTGTACTTGTCTTAGAAGAGATCCTCCAGCATGTCTACTAAAGATATCTTCAAGAGTTAGTGATGGCTGTTTCTTTGACTAACAGCACTGTAGTGTCTATATTGTACATAAAGTTTCTCGTGTCCCCTTCTTCAAATACGCATGTGAATCCGGAGTGATAGGAATTTTCATTCATGTTTATCTTATTGCTCTTTTATTCCTTTGCATTTTAAAGCTTTTTGACAATATCATTAACATGGTTGAGGTTTGTGTCTGGATGTCCCCTCAAAGCCTTATGCAGTCGTGGGGTCAGGCCTCTTCTGAGGCAGGCGAATCTGGAGGTTCTGACTGCTTTGTGGTGCAGGGCTGGGATCAAAGGCCCGATATCTCTGGACGCCTCCACTGATTGGATTGGCACCACAGCAGTCTGGAGAAGGTAAAGGAGGCAGAAAGAGGCTGGCCCCTCCTCTTTTACTGCTTTTATTCTCTTCTGCCACCATGAACTGTGGCCCCTCTGCGACGTGCCACCCTTGGGAGCCAGCTGACAATATACTGAAACCTCCACAAATGGTGAGCAAATAAAATTTTCCCTCTTTCACTTTGGGTGTCAGGTATTTTGTCCCAGAAACAAAAATGTAACTAAGTTAACCACTTTTCCTTTTTCTTTTTTTTTTAGTTTTATATCCTTGAGAGTTTGCCTCTTAATCACTTCATGAGTTTAATATTTATTAAATGAATAAATAAATATCACCCACTCATGAAATATTTTCCATTTTATGTGAAATTTACTTTTTTACATGGGTCATCTTTGACTCTGTGGTATTACATTCTTATATGATTACATTGTACATAAATATACAGAAAAATTTTAACACTGAACTGGATAGATTAAAAGTTTTATCTTTGGAAGTGGGAAATTCATCCTCTGGGGAAATAATTTTTGACATTTTGTAAAATCCATTTGTATAAGGAGAGCTATTTTTACAAGTCAATCTCCCTGAACTACAAATTTCCACATAACACCAAAAACAACAACAAAATGAAACAAAACAAAATGCTAGTGGGGAAAAGTACACTTAGGTCAATGATTTATGTCACCAAATAGTAAACCAAAGAATCACTTGGAGGTAGACCAGTCTCTTGTTTTCATCAAAATCGTCTCAGTCTTTTCCCACTTACTCCCCTGCTATCCCTCCAAGGCAAAGAAGTTTTCATCATTAACTGTAGGTCAACTTTTTCAGAATCTGCATCTGCAAAGTTGTACACTATGGAGGCCTAATATTTGGCTCCAGAAAAACAAAACTACTATGCTCATTGTTTTCAGAGTATATTCCACTCTACAGATCAGCATGCTATATACAACATTTATGATGGAAATCCTGGTGCCTCTGAGAGGCATTTTGTCTGGGAGTTGAATTTTTAAACTAATAGTAAATAATAATTTACTAATAGTAAAGTAAATTCATAGATTTACTTTATTGACTACCACAAGAATTCACAAGCTTTTCAGTACAGAACAAGAAATACTATATTATTTATGATGACCACTTTTATTAGTCATGCTACAAAATATAGGAAAGTATTGGTCATGGTGATCATTGGCTATATTTCCCTTTATAGACTTGAAAAATGTTGTCATTTAATTATACGATCTTCTCTTAAGAAGTATAAGGGAAATTTTTGAATGCCCATTTTTATTGTCTCATCTAGATTTTTCCTGCATGCATCTTTTACAATATAAATTTTGCAGTGTTGCAAGAAATGAAATTAGTATCTCTTGCCAAGTCAGTTTAAAACATTTTGTTCAAAAAATTGCGCAGTTTAACATTTCGCGTTTGTACTAACAATGAGTGAGGGCTATTTCTGTTACTAATATCACCTCAAATGTTCATGAAATGACGCCTGGCAATGCCGATTTTTATCCTATGCTGTATAAGTTTACTAAAGATATGGCAGACATCAGCATGTTGGCTCCACAAGGTCAGGACTACAGGAAAAGAAGTGTTTACTTTCTAAAAATGTAGATGGTTTTCTACATTGTCTATATAACCACAAAGAAAAAAAATGCCAGTGTGGAGCCCCTCTAATGTAGTAAGAATTAATCCGTGCCAGTCGCGGTGACTTCTGTGTTAGGAAATTCCTGCTCAAGGCTTCGCCTGCTTCTTTCCTGCTCCTCTGCATGTCCTTTGCAACTTTGTTCATTGTACAGCAGCCACACAAACCTTTCTTCTGAAGCATCACATTCCAGGACTTTGCATTTCTTCTGTGTTAATCTTTGTGATCTCTTCTAACCATATACTTGCAGAACTAGACCTTTCTCTTCAATCGAGTACCATCCAGAAATCTGAGACGAGCAACTGGAACTGGCTGGCTCTCTCCTCACTTTAGGTGCTTCCGAATGGAATAGTGCTGCACACACCAAGGCGGCAGGGCTCCTGAACTCCCGGCTCACTGATCCTGTCAAGTGAGAGCCGAGAGATCGATCATCAAATGTGTAAGGAAGAAGAATAATCTCAGATTTTCCTACAAACTTTGAAATGAATAAAGCAGCATAATGGGGTACTGTTTCTTGGGACTTAAAGAACACAGTGGTCACTTCATATATATTATAAAAACTATATATTATAGTTTTACATGAAAATTTTTAAGATTAACTTGTGAATAGAGTCACCTTCCAGAACATCAGGTAGGCATATGACTTCTTCATGGGAGAATGATCAGATAACAATCAGATCATTTTGCTGTGTTTCACCACCACAGATATAAGCACCTAAGTGTATATATAGGTGCTGCTCAATGTCTCCTACAGAAAAAAAGACATGTATCTGACTCAGTTTCCTGGAAATGAAAACATAAAAAAGACAGAGAGGTAAACCCGCCCCTGAGTGTGCCTATTCCTAGTTATCCCTTTTATTTATTTATCTTCTTATTTTGGTACCAGGAATTGAACTCAGGACTTTGTTCTTGCCAGGCAGGCACTTGCACCGCTGAGCTATATCCCCAACTAATTATCCACTTTACCAGTTTGTGCTTCTCTTATGGAAATGTACTCTGGTAATTTCACAAAATGAAGAGTCTAGCTCTTGTCTTTTGAAGAAAATACCACTTTCCTGCACCCTGCCTAGGAAATAGACACTACAAAAGAATTAGTTTTCCTTGACAAGTTACAGAATCATTTTTACTAAATCATGGTAAGGTAACCATCATTGTTAGGTTCTATATTACCTCAGGCTTGGTAGATTTAACCTTTCTGTGCACCTTTTCGAAACCAGTAGAGCAAACTTGAACTATTCTTAGGACCATCCTTACCCCACTATCTCCTAGGTGCTTGCAATGTGCTGAGAAAGTTACTACCCTCTAGCTTCATCTTTTCCAAATTGCATTGACTCATATTGCCTATTCCTGTCTCCTTTTTTCATTCCATTTGTTCTGTTTTTATGAATCTAGTCATCCTCCACTTTGATTTCTGTGTTAGTCCCTCTCACAGCAGTGAGGCAAATACCTGACACTAATGACTTCTATAGCAGGAGAGGTTTAGATTGGCTCATAGTTTCAGGAGGTTCAGTCCATGGATGCTTCGCTGCCTCCAAGGCAGGAAAGGGGTAGTGGACAGGCAAGACAGAGCACAGTTGCTTATCCCATGGCAGCCAATAAGGAAAGGAGAGGGGGGGTGGAGAGAGAGAGAGAGAGAGAGAGAGAGAGAGAGAGAGAGAGAGAGAAGCTGTGGACAAGAATGTACCCTTTCAAAGAATGTACCCTTTCAGTTCACATTTCCAGGGACTTACCTCTTCTGACCAGGCCCTACCACCTAACAGCACCTTCAGAAATATGCTCATCCCTGGGTTAACCCACTGGTGAGTATAGCGTCCCTGTGATCCTCTGTCTTCTACAAGCTCCAAATTTGAACACTTTAAACATTTGCAATACATTTTATTTATTTATTTTTTTTTAAAAAAAATAAAAGTACAAAAACATATTAACAAACAGACACCAATTAGCATAAAAAATAGTACAATCACAACTAATCTATAGACAAGGTGACATGGTCTCAACAGTGGTTATTGCTTTATCCATTGGTATCTTCGAAGTGTAAATATATGAACCCATATACAGACATGCAAATTTAGTCAGACAATTAATCCTCTC
>PVLD010022308.1:0-29576 GCA_004027595.1 Dinomys branickii | reverse complement strand
TATAGTCTGAGGCAGCTATATCTCTTCCCAAGGTGAGAGTCCAAGGATATAGATAAACCCAGGAGTACAGTTATTATCACAGGGAAGATGACTGATTGAGTGGTAGGGCAATGGAGATGAGGGAGGAGAAAAATTGAATGATCAAATGGGCCATCATCTGTGTAACTGAGTAACAAAGGTGAAGGTAACATTATGTAGGCCAGCATCCAGAGCTAATTCCCTTCTATTTTCTCTGTAATTCTGTATTTCCTCAATCGTTTTTGTATTAACAGAAGTGAAGATAACCTTATATTATATAGCATCCAGTGCAAATTCCCTACTATCTTCTCTATAATTTGGTATTTCCTTTAATGTTTTTGTGTTAACTAATGTGAAGATAACTATGTAATACAACATCCAGTGCTAATTCCCTACTATATTCTGTATAACTTTGTATTTTCTGTATTGTTTATGGCTTTTCTGGTTCGTATGTCTCCATTCTTTTGTCTTTAAAATAAAATTTAAAAAAAATACAAATGGCAAATAAATATATGAGAAAATGTTCTACATCTTTAGTCATTCGAGAAATGCAAATAAAAACAACATTAAGATTTCATCTCACCCCAGTAAGATTGGCCAGCATTAAGAAATCATCCAATAACAAATGCTGGCAAGGCTATGGAGAAATAGGAACTTTTTTGCACTGTTGGTGGGGATGCAGACTGGTAAAACCACTGTGGAGAGCAGTTTGGAGATTCCTTAGCAAACTTGGTCCAGAAGTCCCATTCAACCTAGCTGTTACCCTTCTGGGTATTTTCCCAGAAGATCTGAAATCATCATATCACTACAATATACGTGCACCAATGTTTATAGCAGCACAATTTATAATAGCTAAATTGTGGAAGCAACCCAAATGTCCATTCACAGAGGACTGGATTAAAAAAATGTGGCATTTTTATATAATGGAATATTACTCAGCTGTGAAGAGGGAGAGTCTTGGGGCTTTTGTAGGCAAATGGCCACAACTGGACACCATACTCATAAGTGAAATAAATCAGAGGTTCATGTGCAGGCAACGTATTGTATCATTGGTGTAGGAATCTGAATATGGAAATAAAGATTGAGAAGTATGAAGGGAATCTGCTCAAAAGTAAGGAGCAAGTGGGATGAAGGGAAGAAGAAAAGAAAGAAAGGGACAAATATGTATCTATGTATGTATATGCAGAATGGTTAATATGGTGCCACTGTTGACCTGTGTCACTTTATGGTAAGGAACAGTTCATGATTGTTTGATCAAGACTGTATGTCTATATGTGATTTCAGGAGCATGCACTTCGAAGTTATCAATGTGTAGTGCAGCAACCATTGGTGATTCCCTGTTGCTTTGTAATTCAATTTTGATTGTACTGCTCTTGTGCTACTTTGTGTCTTTTTGTTAATGTTTTCCTTTTTTGATTTTTGTTTTCTTTGTTTTTTATACTTTTAAAAATTAAAAAAAAATAAAGCACAGCTATATCGATTGAACTCTTCTTGGACCTGGCCCTAACCCTGTGTATGTCCCTTGTGCAGAAATTGTCAGATCTTTGGAGCCAGTTTCCCAGAAAAAAAAAAAACACAGAAAAAGACAAGATGTTACTGGGCAAGAGAAAATTTTCTGCCCAATACAGTGTGGAGCCCAGGGCATTCACGCTAATCTACATCCCTGGCCCTTTCTTACTGTCTGAGGTAGGGTCTTGCTAAGTTGCTGAACTGCTCAGGCTGAGCTTGAACTTACAATCCTTCTGCCTCAGCCTCCCAGAGTACTAGGACTAGGGCATGTGCCACCAGGCCCAGCAAGATGGCTAAGTGTCATTTAGCAGAGCCTCTTAGGGAGTTCACCTCCCCCTCCATCTCTCAGAGTGCAGATGCTGGATTCCCTGGGAGACAGAGATGTGGCAGGTCCTTGGAATACAGTAAGTGTTTCATAAATGTCAGTGGCAGTTGTTAATGCTAGCATTGAGTTAGAAATACTGAAATGAAAAACTGCTTAGAAATCACATTGTTTGTTAACCACTTGAAACCATATAGTAACTGGATTTACAAACTAAATGTACACAAACTCTTTTATACCCCAGTTTCACACAAGGATTAGGTTTAGATAGGGGAATTATTTTCAAGTATGTGTTAATTCACTTTTGGGTACTACTAAGAGTGAATTTCGCATTGAAATTTAAGGAGACAAATACTGTTTTATTTCATGTGTTCTATTCCCAAATCAGTCTCAAATTTGGTATTTACTGATTAAATGACCTACTCACTTGGGATAGAAATCAACTCCTTAGGCAGGAAGAGTACTTTCAAATTTCTAGGTTAGATATGTTTAAGGAAATATCCATGGTTTATAAGCCGTCCCATAGACAGAATAGTCTCTTTTGTGTTAGGCGCTCTTGGGCTGTGAGGGCAAGGCGTATCTTTGTTCTTCGTGATTAATACAAATAAAGTTGGGGCCCTGAGGAACACTAAGTATCATGTGACCCAGTCTATTTATCCAGATGAAGAGAATGAGCCTCAAAGAGTCCGAGTACTTTGCCAAAACACGGGTGACATCATTCTACCAGAGTAACAGACTACGCTGAAAATAGAAGTAGGGGCTCCTAACTCCATGCCAACACCCGGCCACTGTACATCTTAGTTCTGCAATCCCCTCTCAAAAGTGAAGGCAGCACAGGACTGCAGATTATTCCGGGAGACTGATGACGTTGTCAGGGTTAGGAACAATGAAGCATATCTTTTAAGAGGGTAAAGGAAGAAAGAATAGCATAAAAACAGGCATACCCTCCAGAGCAAGGTGACGTTTCTCTCTCTCTTAGTAATATCACCATTAATTCGTCTCCAAAATTCAGGTCCTCTCACAGGAACTGTAAAATGACAAGAAGCCCAAGCTGTAGAAGTGGATTTGGAAGCAGTATTTTTCAGTCATATTTGAAGCACACACTTACGCACTTTAAAGATACATTTACAAAATGCTTGCAGACCTTTGACATCTGTGACCGCTGTGTAGGCAGGGATGCTCCAATCACTCCAATGCCCCACCCCATCCAGCCTCCTGCAGCGCATCTGCACAGCATATGCTGCGCACAGGTCTCGCACGGGGACACTGGCTGACTTGGACTTCCCATCAGGTATCTCGTGTGTCTATAAAATATGGTGAAGCACTAGGTTGATCAATTACACATCTGCCGGACAGCATGCAAGTGCATTTTATTTTAAACTTTAACAACTTCAAAATTAAGAGAGATCTGATTCTGCAGTGTCTGACTTTAGAGAATCACAGTAATCACCTGAGATGGTTAGCACCTTCAAGTCTGGGGTTTCTCTGTGATTCTGGACATTGCTGATGCAAAAATTTCAGAATTGGTTCACTTGGAGTTTCATTTCCCAGGCATTCTCTTACCCTGTTACTAATCCTTGTCCTCTAACCCCCTATCCACAAAAACTTTTGAAAATTTAACTTACCAGGTAGAAAGAGCCCTCTATAGAAACTCACTGATACTTGGTTTTCCTCCAGTAAACAGGTAAACTATCACATACTTTTATTTCTTGTTTATCTGTTTATTTATGTATCAGTTTATTTATAAGTGGTGTTGTGGAGAAAACTCAGAGGAGCTCTTCCACTGAGCTACACCCCCTTCTCTTTTTATTTTGAGACAGGGTCTTGCTATGTTACCTAATTTAGCCTTAAACTTAATCCTGCTGCCTCAACCTCTAGAGTAGCATCACCATACCCAACTTCACTCTCATTTTAATTGCAATTACCCTGATCTAATGACATAATTTGAGTTCCTGACAATTCTAGGACTTTTCCGGCAGCTATCACAAAACCAACACAGAAAGCCATCATGTGCATACTTGCCAATACAGGTATGATTCTGTTTGTTCAAGTAAAACAGCTCATTTCAACGTGCATTCCACTGAACACACATGTACTCAAGGACATAAACAGATGTCAAAAGAGAAAGAATTGTTGGATAAATGAGTCTGGGAAATACAGAGTCAGATGATAAAGTCACAAATGTTTCTTAAGGTATGATCTCTCCAAATCTTTACTATGCAATACGCCACAGCTCCCATTGAAAAGTATGGTGTCCCAGGTTTCCTTAAAGGCCATGCAGTCTTTCCACAAGGGACATTTTATGAGGCTGGTGTTCTTGAAGAATTATATTGGGAAACAGTGGATCGAGAAATTTTGTTCTTAAAAGATTTTGATGAATCAAATTAATGAAGATAGACACAGAATATAGTAAGATACAGGTGGTGGAAGGAAGAACAACCTGGTGTGCAGGAAAACTCTTATACACAATAAGAAAGAGCATTTCATGAGGAGAGGTAGGGAAATGCTGAGTACAGGTACCTTCCAGTGGATCTCCCTTCCGCTTAGGCTGTAGCGAATTTGAAACCGGAGCTTGTTCTCTGGAAAGATTGGCTTTTCCCACGATACTTTCAGTAATCCCATATTTACAGTAATTTCTGCTTTCACACTGGATGGAGGCAGTGGTTTCACTAGAAATTTTTAAAGTGATGTTATGCAATAGTCATTGAAAGCAATAATGTTTAACTATGTTTCATCTCACATTAATAAAACAAAATGCTTTCCAAAAGTTTCTGATTCATTACCTCATCTGATCCCCTGTAACTCTGCATGATATATAAGGAAGGAAATATCCCTATTTTGCAAGTAAAGAAATGGAAAAAAGCACCAGATTATCCACATCACTCTGCAGAGTAATACAAGTGCCCGGTCAGCAATTGAATCTCCATGCACAAAGGCACCACGCCAAACAGACAATGAATATCAATAGCAAACTTGGTTCTATACATGGAGCTCTAATTTGAGGCAAGAAATCCCACCATGCATCAGTTTCAAATTGCACACATTTCAGATTCTTCTTCTTCTATTACTAATTATTTCTATGCTAAGATCAAGGTCAGAAGCAGTTTCTCAGAGGAAAACTAGTTTTCTATAGGCTGAGGAAAACAGGCTTTCAGTAAGAGTCAGAGGTGACCTGAACAGCAAGTGACTTTTTTAAACAACAGCTCTTAAAACTATAAATTTATATGCAAGATAGATATGAAGATATAATGTCCAAAAAGTGAAAACAGATATGATTCTGGTTATTCACCTAAAACAGCTTATTTCAAACTGCATTCCACTGAATACACATGTACTCAACAGCATTAACAGATGTCAAAAGAAAAAGAATCTTGTTATTTTCTGTCTTGTTTTCCTTTCACTTTTTACATTGCTGTTCCCAGAGCTACAGTAAAAGCTTTAGCATAGGCACGTACCCGCCACACACGCCTCCCAGGTTACTAGTCATCACTTTGAGGCCCACCCTGCCTAACGACAGAGGACAACATGGAAACGCGACATACTTAAACAAAAGCCTGGAAGCCCTAGCACAACATTGAGCCTCTGGAGCACCAGGGCCATGATTCCAAGTGTCACCTTCGAGAGGTCAAGTGTGCCTCTGAGTGTGCACCCAGGGTGGAGAATTCCATGCGGAGGGCACAGGTTTAGCTGATAGGCCACAAAACTTGTTAAAATGTGCACATACTACCCTTTCGAGCTACCTGTGAGGGGCTGTGCTCCTGAAAATATCCCCTCCGAACCCAGCGCATACTGGATCCCCTCCACACCCCCCCACGACCCCCACCCACAGGGGTAATGATGCCAGGGCAGCTCTATGGCTGCAAGCCCTCTCTTCTTGGAAGTATTCTTAAGGTCACCTCCGCCAGTGGACAGCACCAGCTGCGAGGTGTCTCGTGGCTGCAGGGGCAGAGAGGAAAGCCAGTAGGCAAATGAGAAGAAAGCAACCAGCCGAACAAGGTAAATAAAAACACCTCAAGGACCCAACCCGGAACAAAGGCCAAATGTGAGGCGTCATCAGCAGGAAAACTGGCAGAACTAGCAGCCGGGCTCTTGGCCCGCCTTCCTGCTCCGCTATTTCCCACCCTGTAATGAGATGAGGCACCGGGAAGAGACAACGCTGGGTTGGCACAGCACTGGTGTTTGCCATCGTTCTCTCCCCCAAGTCTCTTTCTAAACAAAACCACTGTGTAACAGTGTAGATGCCTGGCGGTGCCACACTGTTTAAATCACTTTTTTAAAACAATCAACACTAACACTTTAGATTGCTCATAAAAAAACACCTAAACTCTTTCATTACTATGTAACTCCACATGATTATTCAGTTCTTCATATTTGAAGGAGGTATTTACACCAACACAGTATGATGGTAAGTGTTTTTTATTTAGAATGGAGAATTTCTTTCCAGGAAAGGGGATATCAATGTCAGGGGGCTGTAAAAAGTGAAACATGTGGTCGTGCTCTTCTGAATGATATGGGCATGTTCAGTAGCCGTTCCGTTCTCAGGAAGTGCTCCTTGAAGCCTTACCGCTGACGCAGTACCCACAGTAGGACCCACACTGGGAAGGCATGAAATGTTGCCTGAATTTTAGGGGTGGTAGAGAGTATTCATGTGACTGACTGGTCCAAGTTCCCAAAGCCAGGAAAAGATAGAGCTGGGATTCGATCTGTAAGTTGAATTTCTGTACTATTCTCTCTAGCTAAAGCAACAGAAGCCCAGTTTAAACTCTTTTAGTTTTGAAAAGCAAACTATCAAAGACAGAAGTACTACTTGATCCATGCCACATTCTTCACATAGGACGTGTGTGTTACGTGTGTGCTGATGGCGTAAGGGGTTTTCTGCTATCCTGGGATATTTACTCTTCTAAGTATCACTTGTGACAAAACTGCTTAGAACAGAGGTACAGAGAGGAGAAGAGAATCAGTTGATTGAAATATTATCTTGAAGAAGAGATCTAGTAATTAAAAAAAGTTTAATCTAAACTTAACAAAATGTAGATTTTAATTAGAATGTGTACTGAGAAAATAATGAATAAAATATTACTTTTGGCATAGTTTCTCAACAAAATAAAATATAACACCAAAAGATGTTACCTTCTATTGTATACTTATAAATGGGTCTTTTCTGAAAGATTTACAATGATATTGGAGGGACATATCAAATTTCCCAAGGGCGGTCTGAGTCCTTGGAAATAAAAATATCTCTTGAAAAGAATGTTTTAAGTATCATGGCAGATTATATTATCTTTGCCTGTTTACTGCACTCCAGATACTTGGAATGCTTCTGTTTTGCAACCTCATAAATCAAAGCCTTAGGTTCTAATTGCTTAGACAATAAAGACCCTTAGAATATCCAACTTGAACTTTGAATTAAAAATACCAAATGTTTTCATAAATGCGATGGAAGAAAAACATGTAAAATAGTGTATGATTTATAGAAAGCATTATTAAAACATTTTATTTACAGTATCCCAAGTAATTCATCAAGTAGCATGTTGAAAACATTCTAACTGTTGAAAAAGTAATAAATAATATAAGTTAAACTCAAAGCTATTAAATGCTGCGTGGCTGATCTCAATTCCATTGAAAAGGGAAACATGTTTTTCAAAATCTAGCATGATCAGAAAAATGGCAAAATACAATATTAACCCTATGTCACTCTAGATCCAGATATGCTAATAAAAATGCAGATAGAACTGAGGTTGTAGCTCAGTGATACAGCACTTGCCTAGCATGCCCAGGACCCTGGCTCAATTCCCAGATCTGCAAGCACAGAAACGTAGACACAGGCCAGTCTGACATACCTACAGAGTCAGGGAGGACGCACGTTGGTGGAGAGTCCAGGGAACCTAAAGAGTGATTTATCCGAATCCACATTGTGTAGCCAGATAATAGAAATACTGGCTGGAAAATGCATTCATAAAAACCATCCCACTGCAAGTGGCAGTCTTTTGGTTCTGATACGGGAGGAACAGATGGACTATCAGAACAATACAAGCTGCTCCTTAAAAGATACAAAAATACTCAATAAGTAAGCAACATCAAGAAAGCAATAAAAATATTTCAAACCCTGATTTCTTGTTTAAAAGAGTTTTGTTCCACCCAATAACAGATGTTATGACTAGAGAGGGAGCCTTAACTACCCAATCTTATGTCGTTCCATAGAAACAGACTCTAACTCCTATAAATATTTCATTAGATGCTAAATAAGGATGCAGATTAAATAAATGTTCTAAAGTAAATAAATAAATGTTTTAATAAGGAGAAAATGCTGTTAGAGATAGAAACCCACTACTTTAAACTTATGTTAATATTATATACTGGAGATACAATTTTAAAAATATGAATCAAAAGTAGTAATGTGGGGGCTTCCTGGGATTGAAAGGAAACAAATTCCTCACATTTTAACATAGGAGATTAAATGTCACCACAAATCGAGAATGTAACTGACAATAAATTATAGCTTTGATGACTGTGCCCTAATATTTTAATATAGCTAAAATAATATCAATTCCTTGTGCATATGCAAATCATGTACTAGATAGAGTATCATACTCATTTTCTCAGAAAAGAAAATTAAGCAAAAGTATTTTGAGTGCAACCAACATTCCAGCTCAGAACATGTGAAGCATTTCCCCTCTTTGAAACAACTCCTCCAACACTGTTTTCTCTGCATATAGCATTTAAATGGTGAAAGTCACAGTTACTCTTTGCACAGGAATGGGAGGGAGAAAATGAGAAGGAAGAAAAACTATACTCTCTCATTTCTTGTTTTTGTACAGTTTTTACTTCAAGATTAACAGTGCGTGTGGGTGTGGGTGTGTGTGTTTGTGTGTATGTATGTGCGTGTGTGTGTATGTGTGCACATGTGCTTGTTGGCGTAAGAAACATGAATGGGAAAATGAAAATGAGGGATAATAATCATCCCTGGAAGAAAACAAGACTGGTGGAGAAGCATAAAAATTGTTCATGATCAATTGAATCCTTAGCAACACTAGCATCGTGACAGCCACTATTAGTTACTGAATGTTCTCTAGAAGTTGTACCATTTAATTATCATTATGTGAAATGTATCACTAATGCTTATATAAATGCTGTACGTCCTCTCTGGCATTCTCTCCATTTTACGACCAAAGGCTAAGGAACTCGGGTTCTCTCAGCTAGTCCCACGGTTACTCTGCATATATCGGCGGGCAAGCCAGGCACAGACAGTTTGTGCAACAGTCTTCTACAAACTCCTCTTTAGTGATAAAACACCGAAGAAAGTATATAAAGATGGACCAGAAAATGGACATTTGTTTTAAATCGTCGGTTTTTAAATCTTCACATGAGGGGAGATAAAGGCAGCACGAGCTGCAGTATTTTTCTAACACTGTACTAAGGAAGAGGAGACCCAAAGCCCTAGGAAGGCCTGATTTAATGCCTAGATTTGAGATCTCAGCATATGCAGAAGGGGTTTTAAGAACAATGAATGTGCCCTACCCATCGCCAGTACAAACAAAAACCAGACAGGAGATGGTGCTTACAAGCCAAACACATTCCTGAAAACTACTGAGAGATGTTTTAAAAATAAAAACATGTCTATCTTCTAATCAAGCATGATATCCTTTTAAATACACTTCATAGAGACAAGAGCAGATGCTATGAGATGCCTTAAATATTTATAAAAAAAAAAACTAAATTAGCCCAGATTTCTCCTCAGGGGTACACATTCCTCTTCATTACATGCTTACTTCTTAAACAATCTCGTCTAGTTTTAAAAATCACTCATCTTGTCTCCCTTAATCTTTTTCTCTGTCTCTTTTTTCCAAAATATTAATCTTTAGCCAAATCGTTTAATATGTTTAATGCTTTTTAAATCCTCCACATTCAATTCTAGTCAACTCTCTAAGTCAAATTAAAATGTCTACAAAGCAACTGTTCATGTGCGTGATCCAAGAGTTAAAATGCAATTATAGAACACTGGTTGTCAGAAAAGATAATTTAAAACAAAAACAAATTACGATTTTTTAAAACCTCAGGTATGAATGTTTTTCAGGAATCACCAGTTTACTTAAACCCCGGAACATTTCCCAATCAATATTTTACTTTCTGCTTTCAGAAAGAAATTTACAACACTACTATGATGGCAATGTTTCTAGAGAAAATGTGTTTCCCACCTCACATACACAGAGACTGCACAGCACAAATGATTCATACCTGTGATATCTCAACTGCCAAGAGCTTCCCACAAGTGATTGCACTGAGTTGGCTGACCATCTGCAAGTCATCTTAGTTAGGTTCCCATCAGTTTCACATGATATATTGATATTGACATCTATTTAAAACACATTAAAATATTTAATATAAAGTAAAAGTGCCAATAACTTTTAATGAAAAAAAGTTTTCTTACATCTTTCATAGGCCTCTGAATACAGAGCCTATAGTGAAAATTTAATTTGTGTGACAAAATGAACAAAACCTCAGAATTCTTACCAACCACATACAGCTCGGCATAGCGGTGGTGGCACTGGTGTTCCTGGCAACAGTACACAGCATCATAAGTGAACTCATCTCGAGGTTTGGTCGCTTTCAAGTTGGGAAAAGTCACTTTGCTAATGTGATCACCCACGACAGCGTATTGGCTGGGAGGAATTTCCTCTGCTAAGTTCACCCACCACACAATCTCCTTGGAGGAAACAACTGCGTTTTCATTTTTATAGATGCAGTGAAAGGAGACATTGGACCCAGCGCTGGTCAGAACTTTAGGGGGAAAGTAGATGACATCTGTAATGCGAGGGGAGAGAGGCACGCGATCAGGTCGGGAAAGAAAACACAGTGCCAGCTGCCCGTCCTGCGCGCGAAGGGTTCACAGCGCCTTCCAGGGCGACACCACCAAAACAAAACGAGAGCACCGATCGGATAACTGTCACAGCTACAGATGGACACTTACTGTCAAATAACTCCCCCTCCGGGGGATGGAGATGACCGGGATCATGCTTTTGCTGTCCTCTAACCACACTGGCTTATTTGCCACAGGATGTCTGCATCAGCCCTTGTCACTCACAGAGAGGCAGAAAATCAGCTAACATGAAACAGGGTTTAGTTCCACAATGACATCGGACCCTGCTTTAAGACTCAGTGAAACACAGGATAAGTTCTTAGAACAAACCACTCTAAGACAAAAGTCCTGACTAGGGAAGGGGCCGGGGCTGCTATTGTCTTGTTTGGCTGTGTGAAGATTTCAAATAAACAGGTAAAGTAGAAAAATGAGGTAAAAAATAAGAAAAGGAGTTAGGAAATGTAGTGTGAACAATGTACCAGTATGCAAAGCAGGGAAACGCTAAATACTCATCTGCAATTTCATTCTGAGGCCTCTGATGCCAGCTCCCTGTGACTGAGGACAAAAGCCATCAGGAATTTCCGAAAACTTGAGTTTTAATGCCTGTACAGTGTTCCAAACCCTTTTTAACAATGCCTCTGTTATTGGAAACTTAGCTTGCCTGTTATTATCAATGAGGAAGAGGAAAAAAAGTAGACAATTGTATACACAGGACAAGGTTAATTCTACTGTAGCACAGTATGGAGTATCAGTACATTTCAATTGAAAGCAAGCTATCATCTTCTCATAGAATCTGAGTGTCTGTTTTCGCATAGATGTCCTGAACTACCTCAAAAAGCAAAATACATGTTTCATTGGTTTTCATAAGTTCCCTCTATTCTGTCAGAGCTTGTTAAGCTCTAGAGGCTATACAGTTACAGTCCACACAAGACATTGGGGTTTTATATGCCTATAATCACACAGAAACAGGAAAACCCTTAGCGGCAATTCCTCACCCTCCTTCAACCCTCTCATTAGACTGCCTCAAGAATCACAGAATAATTCTTCCTCTTCAAAGAAAAGTACCAATAAGCTTTCATAAATTAAACTGAAGCTTTTAAAGATGACTCAGAAATTCAAAACATTTTGCTTCAAAATGAAGCTCATCTATTAAGGCTGAATCAAGACATCACGGTTAAAATTATCATGTTTTGACATGATTAAGTGCTTCAATATAAACTTGAAAATAAGTTAACAAAAATATGACAACTTTAAAAATTTACATCAAACAAAGTTATTAAAATGTATAAGGTAACTCTGAATAACTGATTTGAATAAAGATTATCTTCATCAAGATATTAAGCAACATTTAATATATAAAATGAGAATAATAATTTTCTTCTCATGACGAAGGAGTGATACCTTTGCAAGATTTCCATGAATGAACTTTATTAAAAGGGGAAATTCTGTTCACAAATATTAACTACTCAAAAGCATGCAAATCATAACAGGGAAACTAAGGACTCGAATAACCCGGCCAAGCATTCCACTGCTGTGCTCCAGAGGCCCCTCTGACTGTTCTCATCTTGGAACGGATGTAGCTGCATTCCTTTAGGGGGCAATATTTTCCCTAACGCATAACAAGAGCTCCCACATACAAAATGTGGAAACTGCCTAACGTCAGTTTCTTCTCTTTGGTAACAATTAAACTGTATTTAAAAAAGATATTACAAGAGCTCAGCACTTCTGAGGTTGTTTTCATTATGTTGCATAACCTAATTGCAATTTTTTTGGTTTCCATCAGTTCTGGCAGAAGTCTTATGTTTCAGAATTAATCTTCCCATTGCTCAAGACTTGTTTAGCTCTTCTCATGATCTTACTCTGTGCTGAGAAATTACACATCGTGTCAATCTCACACCCTCCTTAGACTTGGAGATGCTGAATACACAGGTTGTGGGTTTCTGCTCTATAATATTTAATATTTACTGGTGGTTACCAAGAGTCAAGTGCTAATTAGTGCTAACTAGTTAACACTTCTTAAGTAGTAAGTAATCATGCATAAACTTGTTGCACTAAGTGGCTCGAATATTTGCTTGGTATTTTACATGGCCCTTGCCATTTCCATACAATCATAAGCAACCTGAGCACACGAGAAAATGTCAAAGAATCACGAATGTCCTCCTGCTATCACAGCGTAGCCTGTGGCAGGGTCAGATTGCTCTGTGCATGAGGAAGCTGCCAGGAAACTGCAGCTTTTCTGATTAATGCTAACTTCAAGAACTGGGCATGCAGTTCAGTGGTACAGCTCTCGCCTAGCATTCACGAGCCCCAAGTTCAATCCTCACACCGCAGTCTTCAACACTATGAAAATTTTTCATTGAAAATGTCCAGTCCAAGCATAAACAGTAAAAAGGTTTCATTCATTAAGTGTATTAAATATGAAAGTAAAATTTTAACGTTTAAAATATCAAATCAAGATACTTGGTTTTTGCCTGTCAGTTAAAAGAATTACCAACACAATGGTGTTCTGAATTTAGGGCTTTTATATTAACTTTTCATTTTTTTAATGAAAAGCAATTCAACATGATCATTGCTATGGAAGCACACAAACATGGGAACTCCAACAGATATTAACTATCAAATTAATCTGTTTGAAATTCAGATAAGAAATTAAGTGGTGTCTCCTCTTTGCTCTTAGAACCACAAAACTTAGAACTGGGTATATAGCTCAGCAGCACAAGTGCCTGCCCAGCAAGCACAATGTCCTGAGTTCAATTTGCAATATCAAAAAAAAAAAAAAAAAGGACCACAAAACTTAAGATGCTTAAAATAAACCAAACACAGATTCAGGAAGTATATTTCTTCTCAGGGGAAATGGTCCCAAACCCACCTTGTGTGGTAAAGACTTGAGGGGTGCTCCAGTCGCTCCAGACCCCCGGGCCATCCAGCCTCTTGACCCTCACCTGAGCCTCGTAGGAGGAACCAGGCAGCACACTGTCTACCAGAAGAATGGTAGCCGAGACCATCTCATCCACCTGTCAAACATTGGTTTAAGACATCAGCGCACTGAGGCAGTGTGGAGCCTTTAAGTTGATCATGGGCAAGTCTCAGAAAATTTCAAAGAATTAAAATCTCACAGAGGAGTTGTCTTACCCCTATGCAATTAAAACAGAAATCTATGACCAGGCAGCAAAAGGCTGCACTCTAGTCATGGGTCCGAAGAAGTCATAATGGCAGTTTGCACACACTGTTCCTGAGGGATAACTAAGGTACAACGTTTAGCACCTTGGGTCATGCAGCTAAAGATGGTGGGAAGCGACCAGTCCCTGCCATCATCTGTAGCAGCCTTGGCAAAAAGCACTGTGCATTGCCGGAGATATAGTTCAGTGGCACAAGTGCCTGCCTAGCAAGTGCAAGATCCTGAGTTTATTTCTTGGTACCTAAACAAATAAACTTCTCAGAAAGCACCATGCAGGACTGGAGAGAGAAGGAGAAGAGTTCCTGGACTCCAGGGTCACAAAGGAAAGGAGGGAGGGAGGGAGGGAAGGAAGGAAGGAAGGAAGGAAGGAAGGAAGGAAGGAAGGAAGGAAGGAAGGAAGGAAGGAATTTAAGAACCTGTGCCTAATCACCAACTATGGTGCATGAATCAAAATCCAGTTCACAAACCACAGAGAAACATCTGGGATGAAGCAAGCTCTAGCTCAGTAAGAACTGCATAGTGAAAATACTCAGTTTTCCTGCAGAATTCTCCAAGTTATTAAACCCTCTGGTCTCTTAAGATTGGGGGGGCAGGGACGACAGACTAAGAACAGTGGAAAGCATCAGGGATGCATGGGGCAAGCTCAGGCGGCCCATACTGCAGAGCCTACTACCTCCAGTGCACGAGTGAGAAGGCATTTTCCATGCACAACCCAAGGATGACTGACCTGCTCCTTGCGAAAAGAAAGCCTTAGAAAGTTAGCCCAGATCTAAAAATACCCCCGAATTACATAACACTTAGTCCCACAATGCAACGGGCCAAAGTAGTCATGACCCAAGAAGCCCCTGCTGAGCTCCTTCTTCCCTCCCTAGGCAGCTTTCTTAGGTCCCCACCTGCCCTGCAGCCTTCTCTCTTCCCCCACCCTGCAGCCACTCTGGCCTCTGCATTCAAGTCTCTCTGCTTCGAACCCAGCTCTCCTGGATGCCTACATGAGCACATCTTTGCTCAAACGCCACCCTCTCCAAGTGGCCCGCCTCAACCTCCGCTCTCTGTCACAACCCTCCACCCCACCAGCACTCTCAGCCCATCACACCCTCCCGCTCCACTGCTCCAGAGCAGCCTGATGTTAAGGGAGCAGCCTGGCACTAAACAGGTGCTCAACAAATACTGAACAATTCAAAGAAAACGATACAGTTCACAGTGAAAAGGCACACGTTGCGAGTAAATAAATGTATTGAACAATTAAACAAGAAAGCTGAAATATAAAATCAGTCATCTAGGAGTAAAAATTATGAGTTCAAAAACTTTTTGTAACTATACTTCCTATAGCTATGTATGTATAAAATATCTCTCATATGTGATGCTCACCCATAATTCATTCTGCTCGGGAAGGAATATGCTACTTAGGCTGCAGAGAACAATTTCTGTGGGGCATAAGGAGAGTCTTTAGTCGCTGATCAAGTTTCAATTTTATTTACTGAAGCATACTTACTTCTCTCAGAATTCTTGTAGAATTCTCTGAATATTTCACCTGATACTGCAGTGGAAATGGTACCAGTGTCGGGCTGTGCCAAGAAATATTTAAATTACCATCCTCTGTGATTTCCATATGCAAATTCAATGGCGGATCAGGCTTCACTTAAAAAAAAAGACAATACTTCTAAGCCAATTAATTTTCAATGCAATTATATCTGAATAAAATGAAGTCAACATGAATCTTCAGCTTCTCCTGCTTTTCAACCACTTAAAAGGTTACTTTATTCACAGGCTGATTACAAAACCAAAACAAAGATCTAATATTGGGTCTGCTCTAGCAGATATTCATGTATCTTCATCTTCTTCCTCCTAAATGTTAAAGACTATAAATCTGTAAATTAGATTACTTTAATTGTTGTGATTTTCTGCTATAAAAATCTGCTTGAGGCCAGGTATGGTGGTGCCCACCTGTAATCCCAGTTTTTGGGAGGCTGAGGCAGGAGGACTGCCATGAGTTCGAGGCAGCCTCTGCTACATAATGAGTCCAAGGCCACCCTGAACCACACAGTGAGACCCTGTCTCAAAATAAAACAAAATAAAAACTCTTCTTGATGTTATGTTTAAAAAGCTTATCACATATTCACACTTAGATTCATGATTTGTTAAGATTAATAAGAAGGATTGTACAAATATATATTAAAAAAGAAAAGCTTGTCCAAATGAAAGCAAAGAGACGCTGCACCTTCTTTTTGCACATGTCTATACCTGCAAGGTTCCTGCAGCAGGCGCTACTCACCTTGAAACATTTATTCGTTTGAATTTTACTTTTAATGGGTAAAACGGCACATGTCTCACTTTCTACAGCTTCAGGAATTTAAGCCCAGATTTCCTTTTTCTTTAGCCAACACTGATTAGGCTTTATCTTACATGATTACCACAAATGTAAATTACTTTAAAGCAGAGAAAACTAAATACTGAAGTCTGGAGACAACAATGTAAACTTCATTATGTCCCCATGATCAAAAATACAGTGAATCAAAGACACAAACCAAAGTGAAGCCATGAAGCCTCTCACTGTACATGTCCCTTCTGTGCATTCGTGGGCATTAACATTGCGAATGTAAACGTGCACGTTCCCTGCACGCCGCCCCCCATCCCGTGTCCCCGGTTCCATATCTACCCTCTCTCTACTTCCTCCAGAGTAACATCCTCAGGCAGAGGGGGCGTTTCTCACTCTCCGCTCAGCACTCCACACCCTAACCACCCCACTCTGAGCGGGTCCTCCTCACCCTGCTGGACCGCTGTGCCCAGGCTGCCACCCTGGGTGGACACACTGTTGCTCCCAGCGGTCACCCTGCTCGTGGCTGCACATCCACCGCCCCAAAGCAGCTCTCCCACTCTTCCCTTCTAACGGATCTCCCCAGCGGGGTCACCCTTACAGCCCCATCCACTAACAACTTCCACATCCGAGGCTCCCAGACCTCAGACTCAGCGAACCACCGACACAGTGTCTGGGTTCACAGAAAGCGCCCCAGAAAGCATGTGTGCCAAACAGCCTCATAGCCAGTCCTCTCCGAGTTCCCCATCTCAGCCCCCTACACCAATATGCCTCGCTAGGACATCAGACTGGTTTTAATGTATGAACTTCAGTGACAGTTGCAGAAATATTTGTATTACTGTTCACTCCCTCCAGCAGCTGCCCATAGCACACTCCTATACCATGGTCACGCTCATTCTCAGTGTTGGGGAAACTGACAACAGCCAGAGACAAACCTTTCACCAGTGAACAAGCTGCAACCTGGACATGTGTTGATGTCCAGCTTTCTTATCCTTTAAATACACAACTTACCAACATTTACAGGCTGAACCGACATGAGGGGTGACTGAAAAGTGACCCCTGTGGCTGTGATTTTCAAATACATCAGAAGGGTGTTGTTGAGCTTGGCTGCTGGAATCGGCACACAGCACTCCCAGGATCCCTCAAAACTGCAGTTGCACTGGATGACCTCAAAGCTGCCCTTCTGGGGTTCCAAATGTGAATCTTCTACCACTTCAGAACTGTATGAAAAGTAAGAGCTAAATATTAACATGGGTGTGAAAGCAAGGTGAATGGGAAAGCTATTATGGCACCCAGCTTAGAGGGCTTCTGAAAAAGACACTCCATCAGAAAGACCAAGGACTACAGCAGATGGAATGTCAGAACTAACGTAAGCAAGGAAACAGTGAGGCCCCAAAAGGAAAGAAAATCTGCAGTCCTCAACCTTAAACCCTAAACCCTAAACCCTAAACCCTACATCCAGTGTAAATAGTTTTCAAAATAGTATGGAAGAAAGGCCTTTCCTCAGACAAAAGTTAAAGAATGCATCATCCCCAGATCTGCATTCTACAAAATGCCACAGGAAGTCACCTGATTTAAAAAAAAATGGTAACAGATGGAAATAGGGTTTCACACAAAGAAATGAAATTTAACTAAAAGAGCAATTATTCATTGATTATTTAAGCAAAAATAACAGCCAGGTATGGTGGAGTTCATAAGATAGGTATAAATAAAGTCTACAGCAGTAGCACCAAGCTTGGACAGGAGAAATGTGTGTAAACAGTTATGATCATCTTAAACTACAAATGAAGTAATATGATAACATTTAAGGGTATAATGTCACAAGACTATATTAAGTCATGTACTATAGTTCGTAAAGCAACCCCAAAAATCATAAATCAAGAAGATACAGTTAATAAGCAACAAAGAAGACCACATGAACTCATAAGAATTACTTAACCCAAAAGAAGGAATAAAACAGGAAAACAGGAGCAATAAATAAATGAAACAAGAAAAAGAAATAAAAAGATTAAACCTAAACATATCAATAGTCACATTATATGCAAATGGTCTAATAGCTTCTTTAAAGGACAGTGATCATTAAATTGAATAGAAAGACAAGACCCCATTATCAACTGCTTATGAGAAAAAATAAAGTTGGAAGGGCTATTTCAGTATCAGGTAAAATGGGTTTGACAGCGAAGAGTATTTATCAGGATAAAGAAAGTCATGTCATAATAAAAAAGGTGTTAATTCACTAGGAAGATATAATAAGCCAAAACATGTATAAACTCAACAGAATTTCAAACATACAGAAAGCAAAAGATTGACAGAAGCACAGGAAAAAACAGACTAATCGTAATTATTAATGGAAATTTCAACTTTTTTCAATAATTAGCATGACAAGTAGACAAAAGTCATTAAAAATAAAAATTTGAGCACCGCCAACCAACTTGACCTAGCACATTTCATGAACACTCAGCCAGCAATAGCAGTTGTACGTTCTATTTATTAACACAAAATCACTGAGAAGACCATGTTCTGAGCCATAAAAAAGCTGCAACAAATTTGAAGATTCAAGTCATACAAAAATGTAATTAATAAAATAAATGAAGAACAGACAGGTGTTATAAGAGCTTTTAACACTGGAAACTTAAAATACTTCTAAATAACTCACAAGTCAAAGAATAAATCTTTAAAGTTACATTAGAACTTCTAAGTAAGTAAAAATGAAGTAAAATACATACAAAGGTGTGAGATACTGCTGAAAGCAATAGTTCCAGGGAAATTTATAACACAGAAGTGGGAACTAAGTCTATAATAGAAAAGAAGACAAGTCTCAAAACAGTGATCTCAAGCTCTGCTCAGCACAAGGATGTGGGACAGATCAACCCTAAGAAAACAGTAAGCACCAGGTCAGCACATAGCAAAAGGGAAAACGGAACAGTGCTGCATGGGTGGCGGTGGGGAAGGGCAACAAAATGAAGACACTGTGGTCAGTCTGACCAGAAGAAAATATGGAAGACCCAGACTGGCTGTATAGAAAGTGACCAGCCAGCGTTAGCACACACTCTCCGGGCATGAGAGAGACAGTAACAGTACGGACAAATTTACACCACCAGTTTATTTAGTAACTGATTCAACTATTTTAAAATACCATTTACAATAACATTAAAAATAGAAATATCTAGGGAGATGACTGATATGCGATGTCTAGGATTTGTACTGTGAGAACCATAAAATATTTTTGATAGAAATTTAAAAACCCAATTAAAGGGAAGGATATACTTCACTCATCAGTTAGAAGACTCAGTATTATAAATACATGAATGCTCCTTCTGTTCACCTATTGAGTCAGTGCACTGCACATCAGAATCCCAGCAAACTGTGTTATACAAATTGGCAAGATCACGCTAAGGTCCACAGGGAAACACAAGAGGTCCAGAATGGCCAAAACCACCCTGAAAATGAAGAACATACTTAAACAACAACAATGCCTTAAGACTATTATAAAGCTACAATAATCAAACAAGGAAGCAGTCACATAAAAATAGGATCTAAAGTAATTATTATTCAGCATTTTGCCACAGAAATCACAGATTACAAGCCCCTCCCCCAAAAAGATGCTAAACACGTTATTCAAGAAACACAAATCAAGCTTCATGGTGGCACACACCTATAATCTTAGCACTGAGGGAGGCTGAGGCAGGAGGACCACAAGTTCTAGTCCTTCGAAGGCAATTTAGTCAGAGTTTGTCTCAAAATTTTAAAAGAAAAATTTTAAGAAGTGACAGACTCCCCATGGGTTTGATCCCCAGTACCCCTCACCCCATCCACATACAGTGAAAAGCATGACAGCATAACATTGAGCTAACCATACCACATATTGCTGAAGGAGTGGAGGAACGAGAGCTCTAACAAATTGCTAGTGGGAGTGGAAAATCATATGGCTTTGAAAATCTCTTCGGCAATTCCTGGTTATCATATGCCTACCCTGTGAATGTACCCGTTCCACTCCCAGAGTCATCCAAGAGGACCAAAGGCAGACATCTGTTCAGAGACAGCACAGCTTCATCTGTGATGTCCCAAACACCAAACAGCCCAGCTGTGTGTCAACAGGTGAGTACAGTACTGAAGTCATGGTCTATACCCCACACTATGGAATACTGCTCAGCAGTGGAAAGGGTCCGATACTGTCATATGCACCATCCAAGAATCTCAAA
Source organism: Dinomys branickii (assembly GCA_004027595.1). Classification (NCBI taxonomy): domain Eukaryota; kingdom Metazoa; phylum Chordata; class Mammalia; order Rodentia; family Dinomyidae; genus Dinomys; species Dinomys branickii. The sequence goes on along the minus strand of PVLD010022308.1, from coordinate 9,176 downwards.
ACAGCCTTGGTAAGCCAAACATGACAAAATACTGCACAAATGCATTTGTATAAAAATCCTAAGAAATGTGAAGTAATCTCTGGTAACAGGAATGAGATCAGTCATTCCCTAAAGGTGGGTAGGAGCAAGAAAGTAGAATTATAGGGCCAGGGATATAGCTCAGCTGTATAAGCACCTGCCTGGCAAGTGCAAGGTCTTGAGTTCAATTCCTGGTACCAAAAAAAAAAAAAAAAAAGAAAGTACAATTATACAGGAGCAAGAGGAAGTTCTGTGATTGACAATATACTCTTTCTTTATTACAGTTTTATGCATGACTTCATATATAAAAACTTACCAAAATTTATACCTTAAATTAATAGTTTATTATAAATCATTTATCTCAATGAAGCTACTTACCACAGTAAGAAAGAAAGAAAGAAAGACAGACAGACAGACAGACAGAAAGGAATGGAGCGCTTTTGTAAGCAATATTTGCCTATTATTGTAAACCTTGTGCACAGAGGCACAAACTTGCCAGCACTTTGAGGCTGAGGCAGGAAGATCACCATAAATTGGAGGCCAGCCTCAGCTACATAGTGAGTTTAAGACCAGCCTGAACTATAAATCAAGACTCTGTCTCCAAAAAGTAAGTAAATAAATAAAAATAAGAATAACAGCATACAACCAAGACAAAGAAAGAGGTTGCTTCAGTTGTGCCGGTTCCTTGGGGAGCCCCGGCCTCCTCGTAAATGGGAGGGAGAGCTTGAGACCAGGGGCAGCAGGTGCGGAATGGAGGAGCCTCCTGTTCCCCTCTCACCCCGCTGCTCTGCCTGTCCATAAATGTCACAGGCCACATACAGCGTTCAAACCGCTCTAAAGAACTCTGGGAAGGGAGGAGATGGCATAGTCACTGCCCTCAGGGATATTTCCATCCTTTTGGAGGGAAAACACTGTAACTCATAAGTATAACTGCTGCACATTCCGCGTGGAAAACCACTGCTGTAGGAACCGTACAAACTATCATGAACATTCCGATGTAAATACAGTGTGAAAAAGGGACCCCAGCCTTTCCACGCACAGCCACTTGTACTCAATATTTTGAATGACGATAGATTTTCAAGCTTCCTAATGTTGAGCGTATTATTATTACATTAGCACTAAACGATCAACCTGGCAAGAGTTATGGAGCTATCATGTGCAAAGAGGTCTGCTGGATACTTCAGAGGGGACCAGTACTATTGTAAAAAGTGCGATAACTTAACAGTGAACCTAAAATCATGTACTTCTGTTTGCTTATTGGCCATAAGATTGAAAGGGGGAAATTATACAAGAGAAATTGTTCTTTTTAAAACTTTGTTCTTTTGCACCTACTTAGCTCTGTAACAGCTTCATGGCTTTGCAATTACTTTTTGACCCCTGCAACCATGAGAATATAACCAAACACGCAGGATGTCTGACTGTAACTGCTGAGCATTAATCTAGCTCATGACCGATGACTCATCTTGCCTGCTAATCAGTAGCACTACCAGGCTGTTGTCTGCCTTTGTGCCTCCTGCTTGTAAATCATATAAAACCCTAGACTGCCAGAGATCAGGGCCTGATATTTTGGGAATGATCCTGACCAGTGCCTCCAAATCCTGGGGTAGTCTCTGTTTCTTTAATCTGTATAACCTAGAAGATGCCTGTACTGTGTATCTTTACAAGGTTATTGGGACTGTCAAAGAAAGTATTTACACAAAAGCATTTTTGAAATTTTTAATTGCTGCACACTCAAAAAATTTTGCTTTAAAATGGAAGCAGAATGATTTATTGTTTTTGATATTGTTGACATGTTTCAGTAAAACCAATGAAGTACAGTTTTTTAAAACACCAAGCCAGTCTATGGCCATACCACCCTGAACATGTCCAATCTCATCTAAAACACTAAGCCAGACCTTTCATGTTTTTCAAATATTAAAATAAAAGGTTTTCCAAAAAAGAGTGTGAGCAAGTTGAATAAAGAATGGTATTCCAAGTCAAAACGTAGTTTTAAGGTATTATGTTTTGACTGAACCCCTCCATATACCATATTCTAGTCATACTTTTCTCTCCTAGAACAAGAAGGAAAGTTAGAATAACATCATCTCACTAAAGGTGGTCTCACCAAATTCTTCCTTTCTGAAAACAGTGGGTATTTCTAAAAAATAGTTGAGATTAACCAGAGCTGCTCTATCGCTTCTCTATTGTGTTACCTATTTATTCAGTCTCAATTTTTTTTTTTGTTTTGTTGAGGTGGGGTCTCACTCTGCAGTTTAGGCTAACCTTGAACACACTTTGTAGCCCAGGTTCGCCTCAACTCAGAATGATCCTCCTGCCTCAGCCTCAGCCTCTCGAGTGCTAGGCATGCACCACCACACCCAACTCTCCCAATTTCCTGCTTTAGTAATCTTAACATGTGAAAAACTTATATATGAGAGCATTTAATAATGACTATATATTACACAGTATCTTCACTAAAGATATATTACAAGAATTTATCATTTCTTCAATAAAAAACAGCTAATTTCAGAAATTTCCTAAAGCACTCAAACAGAAAGTTCCATGATGAAACTCAGAATTTATCTAGAGCTGAGGCAGGAGGACTGCTGCAAGTCCAAGGCCAGCCCAGCCTATACAGTGAGTTCAAGGCCAGTCTAAACTACATAATGCGATCCTGTCTTAAAGAACAAAAAACAAACAAACAAACCAAGAAAGAATTAATCTGAAACTATTTTCTGAATGTCCTACACTACAGAGTCAGCAAACTACAATCCACAGGCCAAATCCTGGCTTGGGCTTGGGGCTAAAGAACAGGTTCTTACATTTTCAAAAGTTAAAAAATGAGGAAAACTATTTCATGACACAGGGAATTGACACTAAGCTCAGATGTCCGTGCCTACATGCACCGCCACCCTAATTCCCCCACGCAGTGACTCGGGTGCCATGTGCAGAGGGGCAGAGCCGGACACTTGTGACAGAGACAGTGTGAGCACGAGAGCCCAGAATAGCTGCTGTCTGGCTCTTTGAGGAAACCTCTGCCCCCCTCACCTACAGACCAAAAATATCTTGTACCACTTACTGCTGGGTACTTGGTGGGCAAAGAACAGAAAATCAGAGAAATCACAGTAAGCGTATCATCAAATTTCATTATCACAAATTATATGAAACACTATCAGGAACCAGATCTATCGGTAATCTACAAAGTCTGTAATTATAAAGGATAAGAAGTTACCAATTTTTTTTTAAATAAGAGAAGTACTTGGCTTAAAATAACATCCTAAGATTTGTGAAATTCTTGGAAATTTTGTTTGAAGCAAAGTATTTTATGCTTTGCTAACACACACACACACACACACACACACACACACACACATTTAGTGGCGCTATTTAATCCCTCAGCATGTGAAAAAGCTCTACTTGAAGATAAAAAGGATACCAAGACATTGGTCAAATGAATCTTAAATTCTGGCTTCTTTGAAAATTTTACCTTCTGAGAAAATGTTCTACTCAGACATTAGAGACCCAACTATTTAGTGCAGAAATTTCATTTTCAGTGGCCACACGTGGTTTATCGAAAGCACAGTTAGCCCTCTGACCTTCTCTCCAGTTTTTCTTGCTCCCAAATTTCTTTAAGAATTTATTAAAGCTGCTCTCAGCAATGATCTATGGTGTTACAGGAACAACAGCAAAGCGGTGTCATCCCAGGGTCTGACTGCTACTTAGGCTGACAGCAAAGCACAGCAGACAGACCAAGGAAGAGGACTACATGGGCGCTTCGTACTAGCTTTGGAAACCACTTCACCCAGTCACTTATTTCAAATCTCAGACTGGCAATCTATAAAAATGGTTCCCCAGAACTCTACTTTGCTAGTACCAAATTATCTACACAAGAGGTCATTGTCTCAAACTGTCTTATCATTAAAAGCACTGGGAGCAAACTGGAGTCTGAGGACTTGGGTGGGTTTGGGGCTAAGGAGTGTACATTCTGAGTACGTGCAGATGACCTGGATAGCGCTTATCAAGGAGCAAGATAAAGAGACACCTTGTAAAACGCCAAGTACTCTTCCGTGTAGGGTGTTACCAAGGGGGAGATCAATGAGGACAGAGGAGGGAAGGAAAACAAACAGAGGAGGAGGGGCAGAAACAAAAGTGTCTGGTTAATTTAACCACGTGGGTGGGGGAGAAGATCCATCCAAATTAATTCCAGGTAACCCTGAGCCTTGGTAATGACAAAGTGCATGTAAACAAAGTGCATGTAAGCCGCGCTGTCTGGTATGTTTGTCTTTCTCAGTGGTATGGGTCAGCCCTAGCTAACTCCCTCCTGTGTACTCTGGGGCTGAGCAAATAAGGAGCACGTAAATGTGTGCGGTGGGGAAGGGAAGACGGGGTGGGGGGGACGGGCACAACCCTGTAGCTTTGAACTAGAAAGAGACGTTTAGTAGGAACACACGTGCAATAGATGCACACACAAGAAAATGGATTTGTGTATCCTATATATACACTTCTCTGTGTGTGTGTGTGTGTGTGTGTGTGTGTGTGTGTGTGTGTACACATGCACACATGCACTACACTTTTGTGCACTGAGAAGCTGGAGCCAATGTCAGCTCAGTGACAGTGAGCACTGGCCTCCAGACACTGGTTTGTGGTTTGCAAATACCACTCTAAAGTAAAAGATACCCTGCCCCTGAGGACGATGCCCGACATCACATCAGGACAAGTGCAAGATCAACCTGCAGCATTCTGTAATGTTAGAAGGTAAGAAGCCCTCAGAAAAAAGAGGGAAACACAATAAAAAAGCACAGGAGTCACCCTGAATAGGCTCCCCCCCCCTGCCCGCCTCCAAGTACGGGTCAATCTGAGTAATACATTTACAATATTAACTGCCTGTGTCCTGCAAAGTAAGAATCCACAGGCCACTTTGACAAGAAGGAAGGCCAGAAGAGGACAGAAGACTGACAGAAGCACTGCTGCTATAAACCACTAACTAAAGCCTGAAACCAAGGGCATAGGAAATGGCCAGAAAGCCCCTGGACACCCCGGAACCATCTGGACAGGGAGCAGGCTGAGCCCTCGTGGTTGCGCAGTTCCCAGACTCAGCCCAGGGCCTCGCATGCACTGCAGCGCCATGTGAAGAAGAGAAGGTCCTTGGTGAGTCTGCAGTAAAATGTCCAATGTGGTTCCAAATCTCACATTTCTAGAGGATCTCTGCTCCAGCTCCTCTGACAAACATTAATATCTGAGCTCAGACAACACTGCGGACAATGCTGCAGATGTTTCGCAGGGTTTTAAATCCCTTATGAGTCAGCTTTCAGCTTCTTAAGAAATACATTTGGTCAAGCATGGAAGCCTTTGGAAACTTTCCCCTGGGAATTCTCTCATGTAAGGAAAAGGTCATTTTGATTAAAAATTTTTCTAAAATAATCACCACTGTGGATTTTTGTTTCCATGAAATGCCTCTTGTGTCACACTGACCAGCTCCTCTTTTCAGCCTGAAGAGCCATACTTATTAAGGGCCTTACGTGAAGGTTGGAGGTATATTGCTTAAAGAACACAGAAATACAGTTCAAGGCAGAAACAGCAGGTGGCCATTGGGATTTTGGACATATCAGTCAAATCATACAGAGGTGTAATGTAGCCCACAAAAAAGGAGAAAGTCTCCCACACTGAGTGCAGTCTGATGAATATTACTTTATCATTAATATTCAGAAACCTGAGTTCAAAATAAAAGCAGGCTTGAAGAATCTATTACATTTGTCAACTAAGCAAGTTAATAGAAGTACTTAATCTATCACAATTCTCTCATTTCTCACTTCTCTAGGTCCTACTATTTGGATAAATTAACTAATAAATGTTCAGTTGACTAAACTGAATTTAAAATTTTCAGGTATTGCTAAATTACTACTCACACCCAATGCTCTGAGATAGACAGACAGAGATATAATTTATTTATGTGTAAGTATGTGACCTATTTATGCATTCTTTCTTTTTCAGAGCATAAAGATCTCAAGAAACTACTGTCTACACATGATGGAATATCAGCCCTGACACAAGTTCACAGAACTTTAAAACTGAGTGCCTTGCCCAACCTTCTGGGAAGATTGGAAACCCTTGAGCTTAGTAAAATACATACAACGTAAAATGGACCACCGCAAGCATCTTAAGCATAGGGTTTAGTGAGATTAGGGACAATGTTGTGAAAACATTGCCCCCACCAATCTCCAAATATCTTTCATCTTCTCAAACTGAAACTCTACATTCAATACACAGTAACCCCTCATCACCCCTCCTGGCCCCGGGCAACCACTACCCAACTTTCTGTTTCTACTCACCCATTTTGAAAATCTCTCTGAGCCTGTGTTTGCAGGGCATAATGTTTCTTATCCCTGAGAGGAGCTGGTGCCTCTGCATAACACGTTTAATTACATTTTCCAATCTCTTTCGCTTCCCTCCCTTGTCCCTCCCTCCATGTCTCACTCCCCTTCCCACCTGAGAAAGGTCCATCTCCCTACTCCCTGTGACCTATCTTGTATTTTGCTCTTTATTTATAATTTGGGTTTTGTGGACAGCTTTTAGCAAACCTTCCTCAATGGTACAATCTCAATAACCATAGTGATGAAAAAGGAAAATCACTCTTTCGGCAACAGATAAAAGAATACGTGAGAAACTATTTTAAAGAGTTAAAATCAAGAGTGACATTAACACTGGAGTGGTAAGATAACTGGCGTGTGGTCACAGTTGGAATTACAGCCACTTACACTACCGTCTTGGCTCTCTACTCAGGACAAATACATATTATTCACATTTTTAATTTCATAAAAACACAAATGTGAAAAATATACCTGAAGAAATACACACAAAATTTTTCCCTAGTTGAGAAAACCTAGTGGAAAGAATGTGATATAAAAAACAAAAAACCACACAAGCCACTCTGTAGCTGTTCACAGGTGTAAAAGGAAAGACACGGACAGAAGAGGGTCTTTAGTCTGCCTCACTGTACGGAAGCTCTTACATCCAAAATAAACCACGTAGTGGTAGGAATGGCCAAGTTAATTTATTTGGTACTTACAGGACATAGAAAAGATGCACCCGAAGGTCAGAATTCTTGAAAGGACTCTTAAGTAAGGGCTCCCCAGAACAGATGAATAATTTCAAGTCCCCCTTCATCCAGCACTGTATGTTCCAGTTTGTGCCTGAATTAAAAATAAACTACATTAAATCTGAAACCCATTCCAAACAACTCAGTGAACGCAAAGGGCCAGAACCACCCGCGCCCGGATCTGCCTCCCTCTGCCCCTTCCAAGAGTAAGAACAACTCCAGTGACTGGCCTGCTTGCCAGGCATCGAGTCCCTTTGAAAGCCTTCAATTTTCTAATTGTAAAGTAAGACAATTAAATCCAACCATCTCTTCTCAAACTCCTCTTTCATCTCATGGCACTCAAGGAGAACAGAAGAGCTCAAACTTCACCTAGCTAGGTTCATTTGCATTTGTCAAGAAAGAAAAGAGCATCAAATATCAAGGGACAAGCAAAATCGGAGGGGGATTTTTGTGTCAGCATCAGGAAATAAAAGCACTGAGACACTGACATCTCAAATTTCTGAGACTGTAATATCAGAAGCTCCAAACCCAACTGAGGAAAGGCCATTTCACTGCACACTGGAGAGCTGTCCTGGTCATGTGGAGGCAAACTCTGGGGAATCTGTAACTTATAAAGCAGAAACAGTAAAAACTGTAAACCCTGACGAATTAAGACAACACCAAGACTAGACTAATTTGACAACTATTTCCCTGACCAGAAGGGTGCCCAGCCACCAGGAATTCTAACCCTGAGAGCCCCTGAAGGAAATGACCCACTTGAAAACTCTCAAGTCATCACTATACAACCAAGCGATTTCAGTTACAAAACCTGAAACTCCACTCAGAAAAAAAAAACTCATTTTATCTCTGATTTATACTCTAAAGTTAAAATAGAGAGCGCTACAGTCATTACCGTCATAAATGGAAAAGGGACTAATTTAGTTCACCATTCCAAGCCTCATTCAAAGAACCTTGACTTATTAAACTCAGGGTTAACTCAGCATGTTTCATAATCTCTTGATTAGCTAAGATAAATTTTGTTAGAAATGTTTTAAACACTCTGCGAGGCTGAAGCAGAAGGATGGATCACAAGTTCAAGCCCAGCCTGTGAGACCCCATCTCAAAATAATTTTTTTTAAAGGGCTGGGAATATAGCTCAGGGCAAAGGCCCTGGATTAAGTCCCCACCTCAGGAAAAAGAAAAGGTGCTCGCTGAAAATGAAATGAATGGCTCAGAACTGAGTGGAGGCAGTGGGATTTAACTCTGTTCACTGTTTTTCAGTTCTTGATTTTACTGCATAGCTATATTTTCCCTTTATTCCTAAACTGATTTCCACATACTGGAGTGTTTCTTCCTTCTAATCAGTGGCACGGAAGCTGGGGCAGTTTTGCACATCAGAGGACATCGGGCAATACCTGAAGTTCTTCATGATTACTACAGCTGGGGAGGAAATTGTACTGCCTGCCAGCAGTTGGAGGCCAGGACTGCTGTGAAGCCTCCCACAATGCCCAGAGCTGCTCCCCAAAGCCAGAAGTAACCTGGACACAACCCTTAAAGCTGTCCACTGGGAACCCAGATTCCCCTGCAGGGTTAATGCTACACTCTCACAAGCCTGTGCTTCCAGACCGCAGGTCTCCCCAGATAGCAAAGTCAATCAACTCTGTGCTATTTAGCTTTTCCAGAAGATGTGGAAATAATTTTGTTGTTTATATTTTCAGGTGCAGAATTAGTATGCGTTATATTTTAAATAACAAAAAAAATCCCTTGATTTAAAATGGGTCCTGTTTCAGAGAGATTCCTGGCCTGAAAAAAGTCCTCATTCATAAATGTTTTTAAATGTGACTAACTCAATAGTGTTGTTAGTAATTCTGTACTTTTTATTTAACAAAAAATGGAGTGTTTTTTTTCCTGTTTCAAAGCAAATTTGGTAGACTACAGGGTGATACTTAAGAGATACTTACTTTTTACCTTTTTATTTTTTCTAGTCCGTACCTGCAGTACCTACCGGCTCCACCCCTTGTGAGGAGCTGCTTGCGTACACAGCACCATCTTTTTTTTTGTTGTTTTTTTTGTTGTTTTTTTTTTCACTTCTTTTTTTTTTTTT
>PVLD010022307.1:0-29573 GCA_004027595.1 Dinomys branickii | reverse complement strand
CTTTTAGTGCTTTTTCCAATGCTGGTTTGGCACTCATGAAGTTCTTCAGTTGTTCTTTGTCGTGGAAATATTTTATTTCTCCATTGAATTTGAGGGATAATTTTGCAGGATACATCAGTCTGGGTTGGAAGTTGTTTTGTCTCAGAATCTGTAGTATCTCGCTCCAAGCTCTTCTTGATTTCATGGTTTCCGTTGAGAACTCTGCTGTGATTCTGATGGGCTTTCCTTTATAGGTGATCTGTTTGATTTCTCTGGCAGCTTTTAATATTGTGTTCTTTTGCTGGATATCTGGGATCTTGATTATTATATGCCTGTGTGTGTTTTTCTTTGGATTATGGATCATTGGGGTTCTATATGCCTCGGTTAACTGAACTTCAGTATCTTTTACCTTGTTTGGGAAATTTTCTGCTATTACTTCATCAAATATTCCTTTTATATCGTTTGTGAGATCTCCTGCTGTTTCACACACTCCTATAATTCAAATATTGTTACGTTTTGCCTCATCTTGCAGCTGTTGGATTGACTTTTCTTGTGTATTTGATGATATCATGAGATTCTTCCTTTCACGCTCATAAGCTGCCATGCTGTCTTCAAGTTCTGAAATTCTATCTTCGGTTTCATTTAAACGGTTTTGCATGCTTTCAGCGTTAGTTTTCAAATCCTGTCATTCTCTTTGGACCTGTTTCATTATTGGTAATTCATTCCTAAATTGCTCTTGTAACGTTTTCATTTGTTTCCTATTTTCTTCTAGTCTTTTGTCTATTTATTGTCTGTGTGAATGGAACATTTCTTCCATCATTGTTTTCAGCTCGTTTTTTGTCTGAGAAATCATTGCGGGTATGTGGGTTATTTCTGCTTTAAGCTCTTTCATGGCCTGTTGGAGGTGTTTTATTTCTGATGCAATCGTTTCATATCTTGAAGTTATGAGGCTTTCTTGTTCCCCTGTATCTTCACCTTCAAAACTTGTTCTGGGTGGGGTTGAGTTTTGAGGCTGCGTTTTGTTCCTCTGTTTTCCTATTTTTGGGTATCAGAGTCAAAATGTGGAACTATAAATTCCCCAGGCAGTTCAGCAGGCAAAGGTCTGCTGCAGAGGCTGCTCCAATGATTCCTTCTCTTTGGGAGAATGTCCCTTAAGCTGTCTGCTGAGATTTCCACTTCTACTCCCTATCCCAAGACCTGGGTGGGGCGAATAAACAGCTCGCCACCCCAGGATTCTTGCAGACAGGCCACTCAGGTGTTCCTCCCTGGGTGGAACTCCTTCCCCCCTCACAAATCCTGTTGGGGCGCCTAGCTAGTTCTTCCCACCCGGGAGATCCCGCAGTCCTTAAAGCTGCTTTGATGTCTCTCGCTGGGCTGAGCTTCTTCCCGATTCAGGAAAAACTGGTTAGAGCGCCCGCTTACCTCACCCTGTGATCGTGCAGACAGGAATGCCGTTCAGATGTTTCTCCCTGGATGGAGCTTTTCCCTGACTCAGAAATCCTGCCGATCGCTGTTGTTCCAGTTCACGCAGCGCCGGCTGCGGGGGTGGGGTTCTGAGTGGAATCCCAGAACGCTGCCCAGTTTGGCGCAGTCTGTCCCAGTGTCGCGTTCTCTGAGTTTCCTCTGCTCCGCTGCCTCCAACAAATCCTGGGTACAGCCGCCTCTGAGCCGGTCAGGTTCAGGAGCTGAAGCCGTTCTTCCCTCCGCACTCGCTCTCTCAGCTGTACATGATTTGAACCGAGCTGCGGCTCAAGCGCAGCACCAATCCCTAGGGCGACCAGCTCTCAAGATCTGCCCACTTCTCGCCGCGCGGCTTGTCAGCCGACCCTTTAATGCTCAGGCCGCGGAGAGCAGCCCGATCAGTTGGAATTTTGCCTCCACGCACCGGGCAGCCGTGCGCAAAGGATCAGTGTCTGGGAGAGATTCCCTCTGCTGCTCACCTGGTCGCCATCTTGCCGGAAGTTGTATTATGGTTTATTTTTTAAAAATATGATCCATGCTTTACCACCAATTAAAGCATTTTTCTATTTAGCTAGTAGAAGTCCTATGAATTGCTCCCCTGTGTTAGTATTTTCTGTCAATTGTACTGAGGTATTATGTATATGTACAATCAGCTGCATTCATTGTAGGTGTACAACATGAGAACATTTAATGGATACATACACCCATAAAATTACTGCCACAATCAAGATAGAGAATGTTTTCATCAGGAAAACCTTCCTTCTATTTTTTTCAAATTTATTCTCATCCTCTCCTTTGTCCCTTGGTAACCCTTGTTTCTGTAGTGATGTATTTGTTTGATTTTTCTAGAATTTTATATAAATGTAATAATACAGTACATAGTCTTTTGTGTCTGGATTCTTTCACTCAGTGTAATGCTTTTGAGAGTCTCCATAGTGTTCCATGTCTCATTAGTTTGTTCCTTTTATTGCTCTGTAGTATGTGTTACATTGTGTGGACATTTCACATTTTTTATCCATTTCCCCGCTGATGAGTATCTGGGTTGTTTCCATTTTTGAACTTTTCTAATTGAGGAGCTTATGAACACTTGTGTCCACATTTCTGTTCTCCAGGGCAAATGCCTACTTTTGAGATGACTGAGTTACACAGGTAAGTATATGTTCAACTTTTAAAGAACCCTCCCCCCCACCGACAGGTTACCAGAGCAGCTTCCCCATCTCACATCCTCACCAACAGTGTGACATCCCAGTCATTAACATCCTTGCCAGAGTCTAGATATCGTTCTTTTTAAGGTGGCTCATCCTACGGGTGTGGACCAGCTTCTTTCTTCCCTGGTGACTACTGATGCTAAGTACCTTTTCCATGTTTGCTTGTTTGGTGCAGGATCTGTTCCAAGTTTCACTCATTTTACTTTGCTTGTTTGTCTTTTATTATTAGATTTCAAAAGTTCTTCATGTATTTTGAATATAATCTTTTGGCAGATATATTCCTATATATATATAATATATCATGTGTAATATAAATAATATATATGTCAAAAGCTTTATACTGTCCCTCACATTCTCTCTGTACATCACACTCAACATATGACATTTTCCTCTAACGTAGGATTTGACTTGTTATATTCTTACAAGTATCTTTCAAATGAGAAAAATTTTAGATGTTGATAAAGGCCAATTTATAATTGTTTACCTTTATTTAAATATTTGTCTTCTTTTTAAGAAATATTTCCCTAAACTAAAATAATTAAATTTACCTTATAAACTTTTTCTACAAGTTTCTTAGACTTTGCATTTAAACCTGCTCTTTTTTAGAGTCTACTGATATGATTGGTATGAAGAGATCAAGTGTTAATATCCATTGTTTAAATGTATAAATCTCCAGCTGTTCCAGCACCACTTGTTTGAAAAGAATTTTCTCTCTGCAGAGAATTCCTTTAGTGACTTTGTCAAACATTTACTGACTATACGCATGAGGATTTGGTTCTGGTCCGTTTTGTTCTATTCATCTCCTCTCCATCCTCTTGTCACTGTCATACTATCTTCATTACCATTACTCTATGGCGAGCATTCAATCGTGTAACTTGGGTTTCTGCATCCTGCAGGCCAAGAAACACTGTCTTCTCATGGCAGAAGGGATGGACGGGCAGGAAAGAGGTCCCCCGACCCGGAGCCCTGAGGTAAGCACCCAAGTCCCAGTGGTGAGATCGCTGGTCTCATGACCTTCTCGTCTCTTGAAATGCACACCTCTTAAGACTATTGGAGGATTTTCAACATGAATTTTGGAGAGAACACCATCATTCAAACTATAGCAAGTGGTCATTTCCTGTCCAATTCAAATATGTAGTTACATGTTATTTTCAGAAACATTCTCACTGCAACTCAAAAAATGTTTTATGTTTTCAACCTCTTGGCAACAAAAAATTAGAATAAGCCAGCTACTGGGAAGCCAGCTACTAGATTTGGAAAATGTATTATTTTCACTCTAATTAAACACATAGGGAAAATTTAATGGTGAAATATATTGGAATTAATGACATTATTGATGGTTTTATGTCAAATTCTTATTTAATTATGCCTCAAAGCCAAGTACCATAATTTGACACATGAGTATGTAAACATGTTTACTGAGAGGTGCCAGGACTTTTCCCCTTCACACTGTAACTGATTTGTAATTGTAGTTACATGTTAGTTAATTGTTAAGCATAATTACTTACAACTTTAGCTGCATACCATTGTATGAGTACAAATTAAGTAATGAGACATGGCATGCTGATTTATTTTCCTCTCAAAATTAACACTCAAGTCAATTCCCGGAGATCCGAATTATTTAAATCTTCACAGAGTTGAGTTACCTGGACTGTGAGGTGGATTCTATAATTTACTTTTTGGTGATTTAAAAAATCTTCCAATATGTTATTTGGGGTTGAATTGTATGGCCTTCCCTACCCCCCTCAAAATACATTAAGACTGTAACCCTCAGGGCTTCACAATATGATGTTATTTGGAATTAGGATCTTTGTAAGTATAATTAATTAAGATAATTTGTCCTGAAGTATGGAGGCCCTAATTGCATTATGATTTTGGTCCTTCTAGGAAAACAGCCACGGAGAGACAGATGCCCAGGAAGAATTCCGCGGTATGACAAAGACAGAAATTAGAGTTGTACAGCTACATGACAGCAAACTCCAAAGCTCTCTAGCAAATTGCCAGATATAGGAAGAGGCAACGATCCAGAGTGGAAAGGAGGTGTGGCCCTGGTGATGCCTTAGACTTGCAGCCTCACGAATGGTGAGACCATAAATTTCTGTTGCTTGAAGCCACACAGTCATATATTTTGTCTTGACAGCCAAGGAAGCTAAAATTTTTGAAATAACACACTTGTTTAAAAACTAAAAATGAAGTTAGGTATTTGTGATAGAAAGTAAATCTGAAAAAAAAAAAGTGCTGGGCGTTGAAGCATTCATCTGTAATCCCAGCACTCAGGAGGCTGAGGCAGGAGAATCACTGTGAGTTCAAGGCCAGCCTGGGCTACAAAGTGAGCTGAAGGGCAGCCTGAACTGCATAGCAAGGCACTGTCTCAAAAAGACAAAAAGAAAAAAAAAAAAGAAAGTAAATCTGATTTAGCATATTTATTTGATATCAAGGATTGACTTCGCTCTAGGGTTGATTTAGGGTGTTTGTAGGATCTGCCCATAGAATTTAATGGCCTCAATCAGTAGCTCAGGCTTTTGAGTATGGTTGTTTGAAGCCTCTTAGTGAAAGAATAAGAAGTACACTTAATAGTTTTAAAATACCTTTTTATGTATTTTTGCTCTTTTCCTGAAGTTTTGAGAAAGTAGTAAACCTTTCTTGCAAATCAGATGGCCATCAATGATTTTTGCTTTCAACAAAATTGAAATTGACCAAAGAGCTAATATCTAATCAACAAAAGCTGCTTGATCATTAAAATTCTATTTTATGAAAATCTACTCATTTATGTCACCACTTCTCAGAACTTATGAATATGAAAATAAAACTCAGGAATAAACAATGTCATTCCTGACTCATTCTAGTATACATCATATTCAAAAATAGCTACATGAACTAATTTGATAAAGCTATGTTTATCTCATTAAGATATATGTTTCTGATAAATTATGTCTTTATTGTTAATAATTATTGATATCAAGTTGAAAATTAATTTGTAACTTGTTTGTCATTCATAACATATACAGTAGGATGGTTTGTAATTGTATCTCAAACTGGAATATAATTTAAGAGGCCATAGTTTCAGAAAATTTAGAAGATTCAAACATCTCAATGTAAATACCTTCTTTTACTTGTCATCAATAATAATGAGGTAAACCATAAACTATCCATAGAAGTATGTTTAGATAAAAAGAAAGTAAATTTTCCAATTTCAGAGTAACACTTAGTCATGTATCTTTGTGAGTGTTGGTAGGCTATAATAGCATTATGAATCCTTTTGAGACTTTTAAATGTAGGCATATTTAATACTAATATTTTTCGTATTCAGGAAGTTACTTTCTTTTCAAGTATATGAAGAAAATTAAACTTTTTAGAAAGCAACTTAATATATGCAAAGAGGATAAGCAGTCTTTCAAAATCATTTCTGGAGATGTCTTGTATTGTAAGCCATTGTTACTTATTTGTTCAGGCAGCCTAACTAATACCACATTCCTGCGATCATCTTCTCAGGATGGACTAATTCATCTTTATCCTTAGCACAGAGTTACTGCTTTACACAGTGTACTGTTTTCCTCCAAATTATCCTCATTCGAGCAATGAGAGGTCTTTCATTTTCATCTAAGATTGTCTGAATAGTCTGTTTCCTCCGAAGTGGACGTTCTGCTTATTTTCAGAGCTATCTTCCGTGGTACTAATTCTGCTCCTGATCATAGAGATGTTCCTTGTCCTTTGTTCCTGAAGGTGGCAGGCTGGGAGGTGATGTGAGGGTTGTGGTGGGTTTCTTCTGCTATATGTGCAGCGTCTGGAGCTTGAGCATCTCACTGTGCTATGAACTGGTTGTTTTAATTGAAAAACTTCACATTGTATGAACAGGAAGGGAACAACCCTAAACATTATGGGTGCATTTAATGAGAAAACCACAAAAAGACATGGATGACACTCAAAATACATTTTGCTTAGTAAAGGAGTCACTCTGAAAAGGCTACCTATTGTGTAATGTCCATTCTAGAAACGGCAAAACTGTTGAAATAATGAAAAGACTCAGGATTGCCAAGGATTTAATGGGGGAGATGGTAGAACTGAATAAATGAAGAAGAAAAGTGTTTTTAGGGTACTGAGGCCATTCTGTAGGATACTATAAGGCATTTGTCAAAATCTGTAAGATTTTGCAGCACCAAGAATGGAAATTAATGTATGAACACTGAAAATACCAGTTTGAAGGTCAGGAGACCCCAGGAAGTATGCAGAAAGTAAGAAAGTACCTAACTCTAACTGTATTAGAAATATATTAAATAGTACCACTGAAGGGCATGGAGCAGAGCAGGTGCTGACCTAAGTCACTTTGGAAGTGAGTAGAGTTTTAAGGATTAAAGGCAAACAAACAAACAAACAAACAAACAAACCCTGTGCCTAAGCAATGCACTTCAGTTGATAAAGCTGCTTCTTAGGAGATGCAGGTAAACAGGTAATACATGATGCCTCTGAACACATACACAGGAACTGAGCAATTACATAGTGAATTGTGGATGTAGGAGCCAGGTTTCTCCCTTTACATTCAAGTTTACTCACTAATCGTTTCTTCTGCAGTGCTGAGGTGCTGATAATTTTCTTTGAGTGTAGTTTTCATTTCAGATATTGCTTTCTATCTCTAAGTTTGACTTAGGTCTTTTTATTTTTCTGTTATCATCTTCATGGTTTCTTCTACTTAAATGAACAAAGAATGTTTATAATAATTGTCTTAACATATATTTTTGCTAATCCTGTCAATTTGGGGTCTGTTATTATTGCCATTTATTTGTTTATGGATTGTATTTTCTTCCTTCTTTGCATGCATGGTAATTTTTGCTTGGGCACCAGTTGTTGGGAATTCTACAGAGTCGGGTCTTGAGTTTTGTATTACTTTTAAGTATTTGGGAGGTTTGTGTTAGGATACAGTAAAGCTACATGAAATTAATTTGATCTTTTTGAAGTTTGCTTTAAATAGAGGTATTTCATTATAGTGGAGGGGTTAATTAATCAAGAATGCATACTCGTGGTGCATAAATAATACTTATGGTGTATATACTTACGATGTGTAAAGAATAATATGGGGCCAGGGAAATAGCTCAGTGGCACAGTGCCTGCCTGGTAAGAGCAAGGTTGTGAGTTCAATTCCTGCTTGGCAAGAGTGAGGTTGTGGTTCAATTACAAAAGAAGAAAGAGGAAAAAAAAGAAAGCTACTGATGGTGTATAAACCTAATAAACAAAGAGAGAAAATACAAAAAGCTAAACCTAGTAGAACCAAAACAAGAAATAAAAAAACACATTTGTAGCTGGAGAACTAGACAGCCATCTCTTAGTAATTACTGGAATAGGATGAAAAAAATCTGTAGTATCTGGAAAACTTAGAAAACACTATCAACCAACTTGATTAAACTCACAATTATAGAACAAAATCACCCAAAATGTTAGGAAAGAGGAATGAATTCAAAGCAGTCACCGAATCTTCCAAATTAAAACACCAGAAATAAAGGAAATTAAAACAACAGGAAGGAAATAATGAATATTAGAGCAGAAATCAATGACTTAGAAAAAAAAGAAAGAGATAAAATAAGCTAATTGTTTGAGAAGATCAATAAAAGTCTAGCCAGAGTGAGCACAGGAAAAATCCCAGGAGACATAGATTACCAAGATCGGGAATGAAAGAGAGGACACTAACATAAATTTCCCAGACATTAAAAACATAATGTGGGAATAGCATGAAAACCTTTATATCACTAAACTTAACAACTTGCATGGAACTAGAAAAAATTCTTTAAAGACATAAACTATTAAAACTTTCTCAACCAAAACGAAAGGGGATGAAGTGTTCCATATACACATGTGAAGGCCAAGGTGTCATCACTATTGAAATTTACCAAGCATTTAAAGAAGAAACAGAAAAAAAGACTTTCTAACTAATTTTATGAAGATGATTCTAGTATCAAACAATGTTAATGTTGCCTTGGGGAAAAACATTTCAAACCATTTTGCTTCATAAAAATAGGTACGTCAGCACACATGCACCCACCCCCACACACATTGTTAAGAAAATATTTTCAAATATAAAACAGCAACTTGCCAAAAGAAGAATTAATGATGACTGGGCTGGAATTATCTTAAAATTACAAAATCGGTCTAACATTCAAATATTAATCAATTTATTACATAAAGAAACCAAAAAAGAAAAGGCATATGATTATCTCAAGAGAAACAGAAAATAATTTTGAAAACATTTAGCACCTAGTTATAAACTTTATTTCCTTTTTAGATTTATAAACTTCCATATCAAAGTAGAAGTGTAAAAGAATTTTCTCAGCCTGCTAAAGGACATCTATGAAACCTCACAGCTAACATCAAACTAAAAACTGAATTTTCCCCGCTAAGATCAGCAACAAGGCAAGGATGATGCCCACTCTCATCTTGTGTGTTCACTCTTGTGTCAGCCAGCCCAATAAGACAAAAATAAACAATGAACAAGAACACAACTGCAGATTTGAAAAGAAGAAATAAAACTGTTTGTAGAGATTGTGATTTTCTTTGTACAACCTCCTAAAGAATTTACAAAAAATTGTATCGCAACTAATGAGATTAGCAAGTTGCACATTGGCATAAAATCAGTTGTATTTCTTACATGAACGCTGAAAATTTGGCACCTTGCATCATTTACAATAGTAGGATTACATGAAATTCTTCAGGATAAGTATGACAATATATATGAAGAACCTGTATCCTGAAAATCTTAAAACATAGTTGAGAGAAATTGAAGCAGAGTAAAATGGAGAGATGCCAGTCATCCTCAAATATATTTACAGGTATAACATACAACTAAACTTCTAGCAGGCTTTTTTTGGTTTAAATGGACAATTGGATTCCAAGAATATCCAAAACAATTTTTTATAAAAACAACTGGAGGGCTTACTATGCCTGCTATTAAAACATACTAAAGTAAAAGTTATAGTAATTATGACAGTGTTGTATTGGAAAAACAGTCATATTAACTAGAGGAAAAAAGAGCTCAGAAATTACTGAAGCAGTTCAACAGTAGAAAAGATGATTTTTCCAATATATGCTAGAACAAATGCATAATGATATGCACCTACAAAAAATTCTGATTTTTTTGTGGGACAAATATTAATGAAAAAGACATAAATGTACCTTAAATTACAAAAAAATTTAAAGAATTCTTCATGAGCCTTAGTTAGACAAAAATTACTAAACAGAAAACAGTATTTAAAAATGTGTAATTTGGACTTTATTTGAATATTTGCTTTTTAAAGCCTAGCTACAAACTGGGGAAATATTAGCAAAACATACATCAGAATATCTAAAGAAATCTTATATTATGATTATAAAAGATACTTAGTCCAAATAAATATGGACAAAACATTTGGACACCATCAAAAGTGACATTTGAAAGACAAATCAGTATACAAGAGATGCCAACATCAGTAGTTATTTTAGGAACTTGAAATTAAAACTACAAAGAAATATGACCACATACTTAGAGGAATAACTAAAATTTTAAAAGCTGAATTTACAAAATGTTGTACATTTCTGGTAAAAATAAGAAATGATACAAACATTTCAGAAAATGTGAGAGTTTTTTTTTTACAAACTAATCTCTCACTTACTATGTGATATAGCCATTCCCTTGTGAGGTATCTATCTACCCAAGAAAATTGAAAACCCCAAGGATTCCTCTGGAATATTCAGAACCACTATATTTGGATATGGCACCAATATGGAAAAGGCAGATACCCAAAGAGCTGAGTGAAGACCCATGAAATCTGCCAGGCACCTGGGAACTTCCGAACTAAATTCTTCTGAACTATGAATAGCTCTAACGTTCATCAAGGTCAATAAAGCTGAGCTGAAAACAAAACCAAAAACATCCAATACAAAATTGTTCAAGAAAGCATAATAAGGACACAAAAGAAATATTACAGAGTTTTGGAATGTGATTCTGAGTGCTGAATGATCAGAAAAACCTCCATTTATAGAGTCACAGAACTATTTTATGAAAAATAAAATTTATTTACTTTCAAATAAACTTATTAAGTTTATTTATGTGCAATATGTGTCTTTAATAACGAGAAGATATTTTAATTAGCCTATCAATTTTGTATGTGAATGCATGGAAACACTTTGCTCTCTTGAGTAGCTTAAACATTCCTTCTCTAATCTCATTTATATTAATTTGCTTTGCGAATTTTCCATTACCCAGATAAAATTCAAGTGGTCACACGTTGAGAATAGAAATATCTGAATTAATGAGGTTTCCACCTATCTCACATTTAGATCATGTTCTTCCTGACTTCTTAAAGAGAAGAATTTGGTTCTGAAGTTCCCCAGCTGCCTGGCAGAGTTCATGGGCCTTCACTCAGCTCTTTGGGTATCTGCCTTTTCCGTGTTTGTGTCTATGGCTTCTTCAGCAGAAATCATCAACATGACTGTGGTCTCTCTAGGGCTATAGTCACATGATATGAAAAATACAGAAAAGCATGAAGGAACTTTTGAGTGAGCTGCTCAGTCATGCGTATATTTCCAACAAGAGGCCATTCAGACTACATTAAGGGTAAATATTGATTTCAGTATGAAGTTGACTTCCCCCCAAAAGTATCCTTTTTTATGTGTCCAGTAATCTTGGATTATTTTCCAATATCTCTGTGTCCGCCTCAACCCCTCACATGTAGTAAGAGTGCGGGTGTTTTATTGATTTAAGACCCTTAAATCCCTCTGACCGCTAACCTGCCTTGTGTCAAGAACCTCTGGGACTCTCTCTGCTCCCCTGATGGGAGATTTCCTTTCTTTTGTCTTCCTTAATGCTGTCTTCATTCATTTCACAATTTATTCACCTACTGGTGCTCACTTGAGAGCAAGATCTGGGCTTAATGAAAATTTAAGGTTGGGGGCTGAGGCTGTAGCTCCGTAGTAGAGTGCTTGCCCAGCATGCTCAAGGTCCTGCATTCAATCTCCAGCACCACAAAAACAAAGCAAAAACCTTAATGGCTGTCTGAATGGGTGAATGTTGTCCTTTGACATTAAAACAGTCTGTTTATTGGATTAATGGTGTAAGCCATGAAAAATGAGTCCTAGATTTTTGGGGTGTATACTCCATTGGGGAGAAACAAATGAAAACCAAACCTGAAATATCATGTTAGATCATGTCAGACACTGATAGAGGCAGGTATAGAATTGTTGTAAACAAGGGGAAGGTGTGGGTTTGGGGCTTTTTAAATTAATGTGATCAGGAAGGGATTTTTGTTAAGAGAAGAGAGTGAGGAGGACAGGGAGTGAGCCCCGGTTCTGTTCAGGAGTGAGAGAGAGCAGAAACCAGGCAGAAGAGAGTCATTGCAAGGACCCTGAGCTGGAGAGGTGCTCCCTGTGGTGTGGAGCAGCAAGGAGGACCGTGAGGCCACAGGTGGAGGACCACAGACAAGCGGAGGCTGGAAGGCGAGGATGACAAGGGAGGGTGATGGGCGGTCAGGTGGGGTCCCCATGAGCCCAGGTAAAAATCCTTAATCTGACTGCAAAGGGAAAAGGGATGTCTCTGGAGACTACTGAAAAGAAAGTAACAGCAATTTGCACTTCAAAAGGACCAACGAGGCCACTGTAAGGAAGAGGGGCTTAGCAAGGACTGACCCCTCTGAAGGCTGTTCTGGTGGCCCAGGTTAGAAATCCTAGGCGCTTTGGTCATGGTGGTAATGAGGAGCAGTAAGGAGCTGGCAGATACACGATAGAGCACTGTGGCTTTGTTCAGCTATGGCTGCTGAAATTTCTCCACATTCATGTGCTGCCCCCGTCCAGCCTGAGTGGGTTGAGAGCATATTCCGCACAGTCTTCTTTGGGGTTTCTTCCAGGACCTTGCCTTTGGCTGGTGCTTAGTCAACACTCAGAACCATTGTCCTGGACCTCTGATCTCCCACCAGCGATAGTCATGGTAAATATTAGTTAGCTTTTCAATATTTGCCTATCATTGTTCTTAGCCCAGTACTTACGTTATTTTATTAGACTGTCTCACTCACCCAGTAACTTATATAACGTCATTATCGCTGCTTTAGATCTGAATGAAAAGGGAAAGTAACTCTCCGAAGGTTACACTACTAGTAAGCTGAGCTGATGAAGTTTGGGCTGGTGCAACCTGCTTCCTCACCAATAAGCCCTGTTCAGGTATCTCCTGTCTCTGGCCCCTCCCGTCATCCTTGTGCTCACCGGCCTGATGAGGATGAGAGAGAGGGGAGGTGGATGCATCAGTCTTGGTTTTTTAACGGACAGGTTCTATCTGCAGGCAGTTCTACCTGGATTATCTTTTCACCCTCTGTCTGTATCTTAGAAGACCTTTCTGTGGCTCAGAGGAAGAGCAGGGAGGGCAGCTATCATAGTACAGTTGCTGAATGCACTTTTCGGCTCATGATCTGCCCGCTTCTACAGCTATGAAGTGCTCTTTGCTTGAACCACTTTGCCAGCCCCTCACCACCTAGCTCCTCTGCATGCCTGACCCTCTTTGGCCTTTGTTCCCTGCTGCACAGATTACTCCACTACCTCCAACTCTTGCAAGGCAAGATGTAATTGGGTAACCTCAGCACCACTAAACATAGAGTAGGCTTGAAGGCAGGAGGCTGCCATGGACACTGAATCTGAGAAATTACAGATAAATCCTTGGCATCCTCATCCCACTGGTATCCCAAGAGGCCTCAGGAAATCCACACTGTGAAGGTTTGGTTGCGATACTCTCCATGCTACCGGTTCTTTCTGTACCTGGGGCCTGGACAACCCACCTGGCTCTTCCATCCCTTCTTATTCTGTCTCTGGTAAGGGTCCATGAAAAGCTAAAATATACTCCTCCAAAGAAGTCAACATCAAATGTTCACCTATAAATATTAATTTAAATGGCAAAAAGGAATATTACATTAGGAGGCAAAATTGTGGTTAGGATAAGGATCTGGAAGGGAAGCTCTTACCGTACTGTCCCTGTGGACGTACATTCTGTCACAAGTATCTTTATGAAAGGGGTAGGGGGCATTTGATACAGATGCTTAGATGTGAAGATGGAGGCACAGGTTGGACTGATTTGGGCACCAGCCCCAGGGACATCTCCAGTATCAGAAAAGGGAAGATGTGAGAAATGCATTATCCTCCTAGAGGCTCCTGGGGGAGCACAGCCCTGCTGACAACTTGATTCTGGACTTCTGGGTTTAAGAGCTATGAGGAAATACATTTCTGCTGTTTACAGTTGCCCAGTTTGTGGAAATTTGTTATGCAGCTCTAGAAAACTAATTGACAAGTTTCATTGGATCACTACCATAATCCTTCTGGAGTCAAGTATTTTTGTGCTTGAAGACAATTTAGTCCCAGCTGGCTCAGCTGTCCTTAGATATCCATGATGGTCATAATGAAGGGACACAAAGCCTTCTGGCTGCTCTCACAGGAACAGATCTTAGGAGTGCCAATTCTGCCTGAAGAGCTGGCTTGCTACATCTACACAGAGGGGCAGTTCTCCTTCTGTTATACACAGGAAAGCCTGGTGTCAATGGCACTAGGTAGATTCTAAATTTGCAAAAACCTTACCTCCCACCATAGGTCCTAAAACCCCAACATAAGCCATCTCTTTTCCAGCCATTCCTTATAGTTCCTTGTTTCCCCTCCTCACCTTAAAAGGCACTAGGCATGGATTGTAAGAAATGTTCTTGGAGCCAAGAAGAAAATGAGTAAGGCAAAGTCCCTGTTTAATAGAGCTCATATCCTCATAAGAGGTGCATATGATTCAGAGGCTTGCACAGGAGCCCAGTTCAACCCAAGCTAAAAGAGTTGAGTGGATCATGCTTTAGGAAAGGCCAAGGGCTGAATCAGCTTCAGGTTTTAGGGCAAACAATGTTACAGAGCCCTTACCTTCTTCATGACTCAGCCTGCCATGCACAAGTTGTTTCCAGTTTTTCCTCCACCCTGGTAGCAAGACACCTTCTGGCCCAGCCTGCATGTCCCTTCTCAGATGAAGAGGGAGTCTTCCAGGAGGTCCTGGCAGCATCTCAAGGAGGGTTTTCCTTGCCCTGGTTTGATCAGATGAAGAGCACTCTCACTGGCCTGATCTGATCGTATGCCCTCTTCTCAACCAACCACAGTGGCTTAGAGGATTTAAGTTAACCGCTGGGCATCATGTTCCTACTCCTTGAAAAAAAGGCTGGAGGACTCAATGCCCGTAGGATTGAGTGAGATGAAAATGACATGGGACTGGGAGAGATGGGATGCTGATCAGAGCATCTTATCACATGGTTCTTGTGCCCACAACACTTCTCTGCATCTTAATTCTGATCCTCTACTCTCACGTGTCCTTCTTTATCCCACCAAGAAAGGGAAGCAGGGATGATTAGCCTGGCAGGATCCGACTGCTGAAAGTTTTTAATCATTGCTTTGGGGAGTGTCATGTGTCTGCGTGCTGAGAATTATCCCTTGCTGTATTATAAGTATCCCATTCTGAGGAGTGACAGGGCTCCGGGTCTCTCTCTGGGGCAACTTTTGTCCAGGGATGGCAAGATGAACACCAAGGACATGTTGCAACATGGTGATTGTTTGTTCCCATTCGTGTGTTACTGACTGAAAGTCCTTCCTCTCTCAGACCCATTAAAGAAGGAACAGACTGTTTGTCTTTAAAAATAAAAGCAAAAAAACC
Organism: Dinomys branickii; assembly: GCA_004027595.1. Taxonomy (NCBI): domain Eukaryota; kingdom Metazoa; phylum Chordata; class Mammalia; order Rodentia; family Dinomyidae; genus Dinomys; species Dinomys branickii. The sequence continues at coordinate 14,255 of PVLD010022307.1, read as the reverse complement.
CCAAGCTCTTGCCTTACAGCTGTACAGAATGGGGTCATCTCAGAGGGTTTTGCCAGGGAGAACCAGCAGGTTGGCACAGGCTGACATTAACTTCCCCTGCAGTGAGCCACGGAAAAGGCTGTGTTCCTATGCACCCTGACCTGAAATCCACATGATGCAGCCACTTGACAAACAGCTGCCGCATTCTCCTGCTGGGGAAAATGTCCTTGATGCATCCACTATCCGCCTGTGCCAGTCTTGGGGGAGCAGATTAGATACCGCAAAGGGGGCAGAATCCAAAGCTATAATTTGAGCCAGGCTCTTGTTACACACACATGCAGCTGTTGCATTCAGAAATACAATGTATTTTTCTCCTTCTAAATGGGCTCTGTTCCTCTCAACTGCTTCATTTAGTGCCTTTTTCTACGACTTTGGCAGTTGGGTGTAATAATGTAACTGTTGAACCATCGGCTGTTAACAACTTCCATTCTGTGGCATTCTTTCCATGTTACAGGCACTTCCCAAGGAAAAAATCTTTCCCACTTCCACAGTTTTGTCAGTAGTGGCTTTCGTTTTGATATTGTTTCATTTTTCTTCTTATGGTTTAATATCCCTGTTGTGGACAGAATGGAGCAGTGATACCTGCGGGTGCCGAACAACCTCCATGACTTCACACCACAGTCAGCTCTCTTCATTAGATAGTATTTAAGAGAAATGAAAGTGCTTCTGTTTTTGAGTTCTGCTATCCAATACGCTGATAACATTCCTAGTGCTCTGGATTATATTGTTTTTCCCCTTGAATTAGTTTGAGTGATTTCTTTTCTTGTCATAACAAAAAAGAATATTTCTAATATCTAAACTCTAGAGTAACTGTGATATATAACTTATCTCCAACAAGTACACCCAGACAGTTCTATGAGTGTTTATGAAGCATCTACTATGTGTACATTGCTATATCACATGCTGAGGAGGATTCAAAGATGAATGGGTCACCTTTGCCTATAGGGAGTGTGCTACTCATTGAGAGAATCAGATCAGGAAATAGCTACCCCTAAAGCAAAGCAAAGCATTTTGAGGGCACTGAAGACAAGGGCTAGAGTACCCATGTAGGCACTGGTGCTCAGGGAAGCCCTAAAGGAGAGCACAGTTTATATGGACCAGGATATGAGTACGACAGCAGAGGCTCAGCAGCACAGAGAATGGAGAGGGCTCCGGTGGGTGCAGCAAAAGGGTAGGGAGGAGATGCCATTATTGGGGCCTGTCCTTGGGAGAACCTGTGGCACCAGCTCAGCAGATGAAAAAATGTCCAAAAACAATGGGATTCTCCATGTTCACATAAGATCAATTTCCTGTTTGGGAAAAATTGAGTCAGAATCCCCTCCATTCAACAGGTTAATTTTTAGGAGGGGTCTGCTTTGGAATCAGGGAGAAAGGTCTCACATGTGTCTGCAATTTAGTCTCAAAGAGTCTGGAGAAAAAGTCACACACAGACACATACACACAAAGAAGCAAAACACTGACAAATGTCGGGTCTAGAGCATGACTATACAAGTGTTCATGTATATTTTTGTTGCTCTTGATTTTAATAATGGCTTTAGAGTTTTACTATTTAAAGTGATTGATATTTGCTATTGATTTTGCTACATAGTTTATATCACATTAAGAAGTTTCTTTCCATTCTTACTTTTATGATAAAAATTTTAAATATACAAAACACACAAAGGAAAACATAATAACCAAGTACTTGTTCTCAAAAGGAATAATGTAATGTTTTGATTAGTTTCTTTCGACTTCCATTTTTTTAAATGCAAGTTTTGTTGTTCATTCTCACTTCATTTTTGATAATGTCTATTAATTATTCTTTTAGAACATTTGTGAATTCTCACAATAAAGTTTGTGAATAAAAAGTAATGCCCTCATTCAGCCAAAGAGTATGGTCCAAATTACTGTACCCAGCCAGGATTTAAGGACTCCGGGCCCAAGAATTCAGCTCTACCAGCAAACACTCCTTTCTAAGACTCCTCGGTCCATCAGCCCTGAGCTGTGGGGCCTCAGACAAGATACTCTATGCCACCTGCACACTGGTTTCTGCATTTCTCCAGTGGATGCAGGGCTGCCAACCAGGTTAAATGTGAGAATACACATCTCTCTCATGAAGTGCGGGACCTGACATGTGTAATGACTTAGGAAAAGTACTGATTATTATTCCGATTTTTATACTAATGATTAAGCGTCGTTCTTCCATATTTCCGAGTCTCGTTTGCTCCTTTCTTACCTGCATCCATGAGAGGCGTTTCAGACTCACTAGAGGGCTTCCCAATGACTGCGCTGCCCTCCCCCACTCCAGTCAGGGCTGAGTTTCCACTCCGCCGCACCCCACGTGGAAAACACACTCTGCCTGCCCAGCCTGATGGATCTTAAAGACCTCTCAGATTACACTGGGGAGCGGGCTTTGAATATTCAGATCAGATGTTGATAACACCAGTGGTGTTAAGTAACCATTTGGTTTAAATAAAAAATATGCAAATAGGTGTGAAAATGGTGCTTTTTTTTTTTCCACCCGAGTTGGCAGCAGCATTGTTCGTGTCACAATTTACGGTTTCCAAGCAAATTAAACTTTTTTCAGTGTGACAGTAGCTCATCATAAACGTGACATGATTCATCTGAAGATGACCAGGAAGTCTTAAAAAATCATCTTTTCCCTGGTTCCCTTGGTCCTCTACTCATCCCACTTCTTCCTGTAAAACTGTGTCTCAGGGAACCAGGAGATGCTCTGATTTTGAACAGAACACTTAGGAGTGTCCCGTCAGCTCAATCAAAAACAAACAACACTGCACTGAGGCCATGTGTCTGTGCTTTATGTTTGTGAATGTGAACACACATAGCATCTACATGAAGATGAACGCAACATGGAATAAGGGTGATTTTAGTATTTATAATACAACGTACACGTGATGCGTGTACTTGCAATGCCCAAGAAAACACAATACAAGCTATTAAGGTAACAAAACAAGTAAGAATAGTGAATTAAAACCACTTTAGGGCAGTTACACATGGTTCCAAGCCTCCATGAGTTATTATTTTAGGTATCTCTTTTTTCAAATTAAATTTTATTTTTATCACAATTTCATATTTATAGAAAAACTTGGGAGGATAGGATAGTCAGACCCCACATACATCCATTTCTCCTATTTTTCACGTCTCACATTATGATGATGTATTTGGTACAGTTACCAAATCAATATTACTAACTAAAGCATCTATTTTTTTCAGATTTCCTTAGTTTTCTCACTAATATTCATTTTCTGTCCCAGGATGCCATATTACACTTTAGCCCTCGTGTCTCCCTGCATAATTCTTGCCAGTAGCAGTTTCTGACTTTTTTTTGATGCCCTTGACAGTTTCAAGGTCTCCTCATCTTATCAACCACACCTGCCAGCCTTCCCATTTCTATCCACTTCTCCTTAAGAAACTGGAAGTCTCCAATATTGACAAAACACTTTTGATGGCCTTCGAAAGAGACTTCTGTTATAATGTCAGAACTGTGATTGACTAGTAGTAATTCTACTTTATGAATGTGCTTGTTTTGAATAATAGATTAGGGCATTTATTCACAAAATTGGTTTCTGGTAATTAGATATTTTGCGATGCATTGCATAACCCCAATTTTCATTTTATTTAAAATTACAGTTTGGTACAATAATAAACATAATCCATTTACATTGGATCAGTCTGGTAGCTATTATGCATTATGGGCATAATTACAACTACCCTGTATTCATGTCCTTCTCACCCTGTAAAAATATAATTGCCAGAAAACTTGAATTGGAGTAAATTCTGAGAGGGAAAAGATGATGGATGTCATTACTGTCTTCTGTCTCTTTGCTTCCATGTCATAAAACCTTGAATCCCAAAAGCCAGTGCTAATGCCTTCTTCCTGAATGGGCCTCTCAGGGCTTCCTCGGTCCACAGGCTGCTTCTCCCAATTATGTTAAAGTACTTCCTAAGCAGCTTCTACAGACCAAGTTCTTCTCATAAACCAACCAAACCTTAGCTCTGCCCTTGTTGATTAGCCTACACAGGGAGATAGGCTTAGACTAAATGAATCACTAAAGACTTAGCACAATGTAGATGTCCTCTAATCTGGGGGAGTCCTTAATTTTTCTCTGATCCCATTTTTTGGTCCCTGTGTTAGCATTCCATTACTGTAACAAACACCTGAGATAATTAACTTAATAAAATAAATGTTCATTTCAGTTCACAAGTTTGGAGGTTCCAGTCTATGTTCAGTTGGCCCCATCGCTTTTGGGTCTGTGGCAAGGCAGCACGTATTGGTGGGAGGAGGGCTGTGGCAAAGCAAAACACCAGTCATCTCTTGGTGAGTTGCAAAGAGAGAGAGAGAGAAGGGGAATCAGCGTCCCAGTATCTCCTTCAGGGCCATTGTCTTACTTACCAAAAGACCTCTCACCAGGCCTAACTCTTAAAACGTCCAATACCTTCCGATAGTTTCAAGCTGGAGATCAGCCATTTAAATGTAAATCCCTTAATGGGATTTTAGAGGATGCTTAGTATCCAAACTCTAGCAATCTCCTTTCTGTTTCTCTAACTGTGACCTGTTACTCATATACCAGTCTGTGTACTCGCTGCACCTCTTGGCACCCCATATGTGACACATCTGAGCCTGCCTGACCATAGTTAGTCCCTCAAAACTCATCAGGCTGCTCAACTCTGACTTGTGATCTTTCACATCTGATGGCTATGTGAACCAGGCTATGCTCTCTGGCTTGGCATGAATGGCAGATGAAACACTGCAGAAGTGAAGTGCTTGAAGGCGTAAGAATCAATAATCTCCAAAACAGACACAGAGAGTAAAAGACTGAAAAAATTAGTTGTAAATCAATGAGTTGTAAGAAAATTTCAGTGGGCTAATACATATGCAATGGAAATCCTTGAAGAAGCACTGAAAGTGAGAGAGACTAAAAAGACATTTGAAGAAATATTGGCCCAAATTTTCCATTTCTCAATGTAGGTTCTAGAGCAAGGATTACCAGAAATTTTAGTTGTTTCATAATGATAGAGGGGTCAATTGGTCAACTGCATGCAATAATCCCAAACATTTATGCAGTGATGTAGACGGTTCCAAAATATATGAAATAAAACTGAGAGAGTTGGAGGCAGAAGGAGGGAAGATCATAGTTACCAGAAACTATAGGTCTCAATTTCAATAATTTCCAAAGCAAGTAGACAGGAAATCTGAAATTAATTTTGATATTAGTGTAGCCATATCAGCTTTGTTTTGATCAATGTAAATACATTTTTTGCCATCCTTCTATTTAAAACACTATGTGTGTCTTTACTTAACATGGACTCTTTGTAGGCAACATATGTTTGAGTCTGTTATCAAATAGGCAAATTTACAGTTTTAAAATTTAGAAAATTTACAATCTTAGAATTGGGCAAACTTATAGTCTTAGAAAAGTCCACCCAGTATCAACAAAATCTATTTTCTTTTTAAATAGTGACAGAATGGTAACCAAGATTAACAAATTCTGAGTTACAGAACATACTTTATTTAAAAGGATTCAATTTTTATAAAGGACATTATCTGATTAGAGTGGGATTAAATTAAAAATTTATAAAAGAAAGATATCAAATAAATCCCCAAGTATTAAGAAGAAAACAATATAATTCAAAATAGCCCATGTTAAAGGAGAAATAAATTAAAAAGGAAATTAGAAATTTTTAACAGAATGAAATCATACTAACACATCTGAAAATACAGCCTACAAAAATTTTTAGGGACAATGAATACAACATGTAAAGGGAAATATATCAGACCTAATTCCTATTTAAAAAAAGAGAAAGATTGTAAAGCTGTGACCTCAGCTTCTACCTTAAGAAAATTTAAAAGTAGAGCAACTTCAACCCAAAGTCAGCAGAAGATGTGTCATAAAGATCAGAGTGAAAACCAGTGAACTATAAAACAGGAAATGAAATGAGAAATCCAAATGCTGGTTATTTGAGAAAATCAATACTATTGATAAAGCTACAGCCAGGCTAATCAAGAAAAAAGAGAATGGACACAAATAGCCAATATCAAGTTGAAATAGATGACACCACAATGGATTTTATAGATATTTTCAAAGACGGGGGATCATTATGCTAGTAAACAGCTTTATGTTAGTGAATTCAACAGCTTACATGAAATAGACACGTTTTGAAAGATATAAAATCTCCCAAAGTTCACTTGAGAAGAAATCATATTTGTCTTGATGGTGTTGATGATTTCATGAATATATACATATGTCCAGACATAGCAAATTGTACATTTCAAGTAGTGAAGTTTATTGTATCTTAATTATACTTCAGTGATGACATGAATATCATCTTTATATTTTATTCTCTTCAAAATAAATAAATAAAATAAAAAATAAAAGAGTGAGACAGAGCAATACTCAAAAAAATATATACCACTTATGCTTATAACCAGAGGTTCCCCTCCTCGGATGCTGTACTTTGAAAATTACATCACCTGTAGGTAAGGCTCATGTAGAGGGATATTAGTACAGTGCTCATCCTGGTGTTAACTGTAAAACAGTGGTTGAATGTATGCTGGTACATACCCAACTTGGAATACTACACAGTTCTTTGAAAGACTGAATCAGATGTTTCCATGAAGGGATCTATAAAATAAAAGTGAGAAAGCTAAGGTGCATTGAGTTTATTTCCCCTTTTGCAGAATGAAAACCTAATTTATGTCTATGAATACATGCATGAGCATCTACAGATACATATACATATTTATGTGTCTGTACATACATATATATATAGTATATGTTATGCCAATATTAACAATATTATACAGGTATAGATGTATGCATTTAGTGTTGGTAATATTAATTTATGGTAAATCACAAACAAAAGCAAAAAGAAATGTAGTAAAAACATAGGGACACACACAATCAGAATCTTACCCTCTGACCATGTCTAATGTTCACACCCTCATGCTAGCCAATGTCATCTCTCCTAGCTTGATCATCTCCCAATTCTGATTTTTGCCCTCTCTCACAATTTATCTTTTCTACCCTAGCTCTACAAATCTACCCCAGCTCTCTAGGAAATCCAGCCATGACTTCATCTCTTGCACATGCTCCCTAAACCTTGTGCTCATAAGTGCCAACATTCCAGCTCAAGCTGTGCCATCTTCTCATGAGACCCTCTTCATTCACTTTTCCCAGTCTTTGGAGACTCTGGTTTATCCCAGACTTGTGTATCTTCTGACTTCTCACCATGAGCCATCTCTGGGAAACCAAGTTAGACCTTACCCTTATTCCTAAGTCTCATTCAGCCCAAGAGGGGTTCCAGCCTTCTGCTCCTCACACACACGCACCTAATGCTGCCTTTGTCCAGTCAAATGCTCCCTTTGAGAACTGTTTTCAACAAAGACAGGAATAGCTCTCCTGTATCATTATCTTAGCTCAAGTTATTTTGTGAAGAATTCATAAAAAGCACAGAGCATGTTTATTAACAAATCTTGTGTGTTCTATTTTTGTTACATTTGTCTTTTCTCCAATGAATTTGCAAGCTTTTTGGACAGAGTCTCTGTGGCAACCTTCTTTGACATGCTCAGTGATTTTTTTCCAGTAATGCACAAGTAATAAACACACCGTGAATATTTTTCTAACCCCATCACTGTTTTTGTGACCCTCAGGCTATATTTTTGCAGGCTGAGACTGTTGCATATTATCACTTTCCCATCTTCAACAGCAATATTTTTCTTTGCATAATTACAGATGAAAATCCCTGTAAATAAAATACACCTCTGTAATTGAGTTAACACTTCATTATTTACACATAGTTTCACTTTACAAGCAAAAACAAAATAAACTAGCTTTTAAAATCTTTCAGTGCAAAATATGAATTGAATAGCCCTCTGGTCAGGAGTTGGTCTTTATTAGTTGGTATAAGGCATATTATTTCTGAAATCGTAGTTAATGCATAGTGAATTCTGAGTCTGAACTCAGTAGATTTACAGAGACTCCTGAACTGTCCATTAAAGTGAATTCAAAAAGTACAGGTATTCATAAAAGACAGAAGCCTAGTAGGATTTTATTAAAAGTACTGTGTTTTAGAAAGGTAAATGGTATATCTCATATGAACCTGCTTCAGACTACAAGAAACAGCTGTGATTTTCCTTTTTAAACTTTACACATGTACATTATTGGCATGTAGCCAAGAGGTCTCCTTCCTAGTCTGCACAGATTGCATGTCACCCCTTTTGTGCATGGGCATCATGAAGAGGTCCTGGGACACTTCTCTTCTCTCTTCTGCTCCCGATTTCAGAAGTGCACCGTTCTGAAGTCAGGATATGCAGACACATTCTGGGTGTTGCTCTGCACACCATTTCCCATTTTTTCCCAGATCTCTGGGATCTGCTTGCTGATGTGGATAGCAGTAGCCTACAGCACGCAGTGATGGAAATTCTCTTTAAAAGACACAAAATTTGCTCTTCCAAAATTTGCTGTGTTAGGTAGAATAATGACCTCTAAAGACATTCACATCCGAATGTTATGTTACATGGCAAGGGAACTTAAGTTTGCAAATGGAGTCCAGGTCACAAATCATTGATGAGTCAGAGAACCTGCCCTGTATTACCCATGTGGGCTCCTTGTAATCAGAAGGGGTCTGAAAATGGAAGAGGAAGACAGACAGACAGAGTCAGGTAGCATTGCTGTATGGAAGATGGGACAAAGAGACCTGTTAGTGGCTTTGAAGTGGAATGAAGAGCCAAAAGCCAAGGAATGTCGGTGACCTCAAGACACCACGGGGAGGGTGTGAAAGAATGATTTTGCTACAGCTGCCAGAGAGAAGTACAGCCCACGTATATGCACAATGAGAAATGATCGCCACAAGTCAGCTAACATTCATCCCTCTCCGGGGTGGTGAGCCTTTTAGAGACTGAGGACCAAAACTACTCATGATGTCATTGTCTAGCTCTGCTACTCTTTTCCAAGGATGCACACGGTCCCTTTGTGCTGTTACCCAATGCTCTGCTGCTGGAGTGATGCTAGGGGACTTGCCTCAGGTGCCAACAGAGACGGCTCTGCAGCATGTGTGCCATAGGTTTGCCACCACCGTCTTATATGATTACCTTATTTGTTTTGATAGGAATGCAAAAGGCCTACTTTGTTAGTAAATGGAGTTCAGGTCACAAATCATTGATGAGTCAGAGAATCCGCCAATACAATATGTAAAGTATTGTGTTGTACACAATACAATAGTAAATCCCCCAGGCTGAACATTAGATCTCCAGAATTTATTCATTCTACAGCTGAAAGTTTGTACCCTCTGACCAATATCTCATTTCACCCCACCTATGACCTCTGAAAAGCACATTCTACTTTCCATTCCTGTGAATTTGCTTTTTCTGTTTTATTTTATAAGATTCTGCATGTAACTGATACCATACAATGTCTATTTTGTTTGACTTATGTCACTCAGCAAAATGCTCTCCAGTTTCATTCATGTTATTGCAAGCAGGAGAGTTTCCTAAGATTGTATTTCTATCCTATAGAACTAGACAATATAGCGAACCTGTGTGGTTTCAACCACTAAACTGTGATAACATGTTATAATAGCCATGGAAAAGAATACAGGTGTAAGTATTGCTATGAGTAAGTGGGAGAACAGAGGAAAATAGATAACACCCAAAGCTTTGTAATAGCCTGCTTTACCTACTGATTCTGTAATGAATTTAGTACTCATAACTACCTCTAGGAAGCAGGTCAACCTTGCCAGGCTTTTCATGACTTTTTAAAGAAAAGTTACTACCTTCCTAAAGAGTCATCTCTCCCCTGACCAGGCATCTCTATTCAAAAGAAAAAGAAGAAGGAAGGAAGAAAAATAAAATCGTTATGGGGTGGTCATCCTAAAGTGTTTTGAGTTTGGAATACTGACTTGCAAGACTTTGAAACTAAGAAGAAAAGAAGCTGGAAGAAACTTTGTAACTAAAATTCTCTCTCTATATGATTTCCTCCCAAACTTCCATAATCATCTTCCTCATACTTCTTTCTTGACAGCAAGTTTTAAATGACTTGTGTTTCCCAAAGCAAATCTTGTTTCCTAAAGCTTTCAACTAATTTTTGTGAAAACCACCACTGCTTATACATTTATATTTCAATGGTTTTGTAAGTGGATGATGAAAATTTCAAGGACAACTGGCAAAGGCAGATCTGGAAACAGACAATTGAGTTTTGGGGAGCAGGTGACTCAGCTGCGGGAGCAGGAAAGCTTTTGGAGCCTTTCATGGGGGGCGGTATGTTTTTGAGTACATTCAAGAGGTGCAACCAGCTGCAGATCACTAGAATGTATCTCGCCTGCCGGGAGAGTCTCTCAGGGAATGGAGCTGCTGTGAATGTGTTCGTGTGATTGCAAACTTGCCACAGTAAAATACTTATACTTTATATGTCCAATCAGTTCAGACTATTGTCTATTTCTGCTCCAATTTCCCTTCATTTACTTGGTACGGAGTGGCTGCAAGCAGCTTCTGGTTTTTCTGAAAAAGCTGAGTTGTGAATTCTTTCACTCTGGGTTTGATGGGTTTTGTGATTTGCAATGGATTTTGCGTGTAGCAGCTCTCGCAGCCACAAATTCAAATGCAGAGTTGGATCCACACCCAGGTTTCTAGGTCTTGGGTACTAAGGATCAAGCCACTACACTCAAAGGCCTTTTCCATGCTGCTGTTGTGCAAGGAGTTGTGAAAAGTCTGAGATTTTACCCCACTTTCAAGGTCGCAAGTAAGCTGGTACATTTCATAGATGTAGCAAACACAAGTCTTCAAATCAGAGACAAAGGACTTCAGTACTGATGTCAGCATGGGCAGCCCGAGCTCATGTTCCCATCAACTCTTTGTTCCCAGTTCCATGAAGATGACATGGAGTCGACTGCCCTGAGCAATATTGTGTGCACAGTGGGTCTGTGTCACACTTGAGAAATCCCAAGTTTATGGAACACATATTTCATAAAAGACTATTCACAAACCTCTACTTAGAAGGAGAAATGTTTCTTATTATCCCAGTCAGGAAACAAAACTATCCTCTGCCTTGGAAGGAGATCATTTGTTTTCCAAAAGCCATTTACTATGTAAATATTCTTGAAGAGATGTCTAGAAAAATGCCCTCACTTATGTTGCTGAAAAGAAGTGCAGATGTATTGGACAGTTGTGGAGAACTGTCTCCAGTAATGTTCCTGCACACGTGTTGACTCCTTAACCTGAGCAGGAGAGTCTCCGCCCACCCTCTGACTGACAGCAGACATGCTTCCCTACCTGCCTACCTGGCTTTAACACACTTTTCTGACCTTATTCCATCATCTTCCACTTCCCTACACCCCATCCATGCAAATGGACTTGGAGGATCTTTTTCAACCTGTGTAGGTCCTTTTTCAGCTTCTTGCTGATGTATCGTGAAATCTTGACATCAAAAATAGAAGAAAATAATAAGCTACTACAATGTGGATTGTGGCCAACAGAATGGTATACAAGTGTCTTCAATTCAAAAAGTTTTAAAGGTAAATCCTTGCAAGAGTCATCTTAAAATGCCCTGAAACTTTACAACTTATATAGGACAGAACTAATAGAAGGTTTTTCCAAACATGATGATCATACTATGTATTTAATAACATTACAAATAATGAGTTTGAGAAGCTAAAAGACAATTTCCTAAATGATCTATGATAGAAATAAATTTTGATCTGCTATAAAGGCTCTTCTTGCTTGTCTAGATGGAGCCACCAGGCCAGTATGGCACTCCTTGCCATGTGTGACTCCTGGGCTCTTTTGTAGCTACTGAAAATTGAAAGCTGATATAAGTGAAAAACACTGAATTTGAAAGCTTAGTGAGGGAAAAGGAATATAGAGTACTTCCTGTATATTTTGTCTTAATTATATGTTGATATTATAATTTGACTATTTTGCATGAATAAAATATATCGCTAAAATTAATTTCACGTATTTCTATTATAAAGTGATAAATGTCATTAGACAACTTGAAATGATAGATGGGGCTCATATTTGGGGGTTGGATCTTTCTATTGCACAATTCTGCTTTATAGAAAGTGATATTTCAAAATTGTTTCTCTGTTAAAAGATGATCACAATATGCTGCTGAAATAGGTGGGAGGGTATTATTTTATGGGCTTTGTGATGTGCATATTTTTCAACTTTTCAAAATTTATAACCTATAAATTAAAATTTTTTAATCATTTTAAATAACCATTTTCATACCTGTTGGTGTTTATAATCTTGCATTCTTTTCATCAGGCAGTAACCATTAGTAACCAATCATGTTTTATAATACCCAGAAAAGAGGAGCTCAAAAGCTCCAAACATAAAGAAATGATAAGGAGAGGGAGATTTCCAATTACCCTTATTTGATCAGTGTATGTTGCATGTTATATATTGAAATAGCACACTGTGACCCATTAATATGTATACGTGTTAATACAAAATTAATTTGAAAATACACAAAATCAGCAACAACTCATCAGCCTTCAACAGAAGGGTCAGAACTGAATTGTGAAGACAGTGCGCTGGGTGCCAGTGAAGGACTGCAGGGCAGCACACAGAGCTGAGGTCTTGCCTTCTTTTGTTGTCAAAAGAATATTCCGTCCCAACCCCCGTATCCAAGCAGAACATTTAGAACAAAGGTAGGGAGTGAATCGTATCCCTAGTGTATAAGTTTTGCAGCCCATGAAACCAGGATCTACCATGAGTATCGGGTATTAAGCTTTACGGAGAGGCTAGAGAGGTTTCCATGGTCCAGGAGGTATGTTCCTGGGAGTGGACTGAAATCATTTACTGCATTGCTTCTCAGGAGGTTTAAATCGCTGAAGGGAGAGGAGAATTGAGAAAAGACAGGGCAGGGCTGGATAGAAGGGTTAGGAGAAGGGAGGGGAAGAGAGGAAGAGAACTAATAAGTTGCACAACTATGGAGAAAAACATCTGCCCTTTAGTCTGTGGGCCCCACACAGTGTAAAGTCTTTCCTTTTCATCAGCACCAATTTGCAAGAATTGGGAAGAATGAGTTAATGGAATTCAGTCTGTACAGAGGAGGGATGAACACAGAACCTCTTGGAAGAAAGAAAAATGTTATTACAAAAGATGCTGAGCAAAGTTGTGGTCAGGAGTAGTAATGAGGAAAGTCAGACACAGCTCATTTATGAGTTCAAACTTCTACTGCAGAAAGATCATTGGAAATTTTCTAATGATTGAATTTAAGGGCAACACAGGAAGCAGGAAGTAGGAATTAAAAGAGAGCAGGTAACACTGCATCAAAGGCTTTCTCAGATTGAGCTTGAATACCCTGGCATTGGATCTGTAAGGAGAAAAATAGCAAAAATAATTGTAGAGTATGTCAGGCATTCCTAGCATGTTAGTTAATCTGGTAATACAGTAGTATGATAGTATAGTCTACAGTATATGTATATAGTGTAGTGCACAGTATATTATATGAGAGTGTATTCTATATATGTATAGCAGAGTGCATTATATATATTACAGTATATAATATACACATAAAGTACAGTGTGTAGCATTTATATAACATAGTATGTAGTACTATATATACATACAAAGTGTATGTGCAAAATACATTGACTAGTAAATGAACATAATAATTCATAATGTATATATAATATATATATGGCACAGTTTACAATGTATGTTTATAGCACAATGCATAGTATATGTGCATAATACAGTGCATAGAATGGATATAGAGTACAATGTATGTATGCATATATGGTATAGTGCATCATAAGTGTATAATGCATAGTATATACTGTATGAATATAGTACAGTGCATAATACATTCATATAGCACAATATATAATGTATGTGCATAAAGCAGTGTATTATACATATTTATGTTATACTGTATAATAGATGTATATAGTACAGCTTGTAGTATGCTTTCAAAAGACTGAAGGAAAAGAAGAAATATGAATGACTTTATGATAGATGAATAATTTCTCCAATTTATGAGGAAGAGGACTCCAAAAATTCTGATCATGAACTTTGTAACATTTGTCATCCAATGACATAACACTCAATGATCCCAATTACAATAAGCATACCTGACCCAGCACTGATTCCTGAGACACAATATACTATTGTGGCTCCAAACATGGGCTCTACCCTGTCTTTTTCTCCTTCATCCTCCACACAATTAGCCATAATTTCTAACAGTCCTGTCTCTGCCTATCCTTCCACTTTCCTC